>OX451413.1:1069149-1359912 GCA_949629135.1 Eremobia ochroleuca
AAATTAGAAATTTAGTTAGGTCCGATCTTGTAATATATCTATGTAAGTAGCATTTAAATAAATTAATATGAAATACATAAGGTCGGAATTAAAAAAAGAAAACAAAAAATATCTGGAAGCTAAAAACATAATGACTTTCAAAGTTATTTTTTGTAACCAAAGAAGAATAGCGCAAAACCTAAAATTTTTTTACTTGATAAGTCAAGTAAATAATTATTAACATTAATTAATATTAAATTTAATCAACTTCAGGAAAATGTGCCAGTACTCTCTGAATGTTTTAAATTTTTATAATAGGCATGGAATTCCTGTGAATCCATTATAAGACTCATGAAATCACTGAATTTTTCAATTGATATGGGCATTTCAGTTTTACTTACACTAGGTTAATGTTCATGGAACTGAATTCACTTTTTTCGCAAATGTATTTTTATAAAATAATATTCCGGCTGATCTTGTTTAATCTCAAGACAAACCCATTCTGATATTTTAAAATCTTTACCATCTTTATTCTTCTTTCTGGAAACAAAAGGACCATTTTTTCTTATATGTATACAGACATAACGTCTTTAAAATTATTAAGTTTCATATCATAGACGTTAAAAGTTAGTACAAAAAGTCTATATTCGTAGAAGGAAGAAAACTTTCTTCGGTCAGTGTTTAAGTTGTCATCTGCCGGTCGATTCTGTAAAAATCTCACCGTGAAATCATAAGTGAAGTGAGCACTTAATAGTGTTAATCCCTAATGAATGACAGCTCACTCCACGTTCACTTCACCCAAGCTTTCACGGTGAGATGGTTACAGAATCGCACGGCTGTTCTCATCATACGTTTTAGTTTTTTTGTGACGTTAGAGACTATAAAATGGTGACTTTGATCCCAACTGGTACATTTTTTTTTTCATTAAATATTTGCATTCTTTTTTCATTAGGCACTTTCTCATAACATTTAAATTTACACATACATGGAGGTTTCAGCCCCCCACCCTCTATTTCAGGATTATTTTTAGCTACAGTTAAATGATAGGGAGAACCTTTCAGCCTTGCAATTTTAGCAGCAACTCTTTTCATTTAGCCACGTTTTAACGTTCTTTCTTGTATTAGATTTTGAAGGGGCTGTTATAACGATTTGCTGTATGTCTTCACTATTTCTTATCATGTATCAGGTCGGCGGAAAAATGTTGCACAAGAAATTGTAAATTAATAGATTTTGCCGGAATATTTAGTATTGATCTGGGATACGTAAGAATATTGTAGAAGGTTCCCGAAGCTATCACATCAAGGGTATATAACGGCGCGCTAGTGAGGATTTGGTTAGTTTGTGAAAATTATTAGTGAATATCAACTTCGAACGATCATCTTTTACGAGTGGCGTCAGGGACACAACGTGAGTGTGGCTACCGCTAACATCACCAAAGCGTTCGGTGAAGTGTTGTATCGCGATGGAAGATAAGCCGCTGGTTTGCTCGCTTTGCATCGGGAGATATAACTCTTGAAGATCACGAGCGATCTGGGCGACCATCCACCTTCGACGATGAAGAATTACTCCGCTGTTTAAAGGCTAATCCAGAAATAAATACGCGTGATTTGGCAGAGACTCTTGGCCGTCATCATTCGACCGTTGAAGCTCATTTACACAAACTCGGCTATCGTAAAGTAATGGCACGATGGATTCCACATCAACTAACTGACAGTCATCGTCAAGTCAGAGTTAGTATTTGTGAATCGCTTCTTTTTCAGCCACATCGGAAAGAGTTTCTTGAAGATCTGGTAACCGTCGATGAGAGCTGGATTCTCTATGATAACAACACATGGGACGCCGTCTGGCTTCCTTACGACCCAGAGCCACCAACGCAGCCAAAGCCGAACCGTCACTCACGCAAGCATCTTCTTTCCGTTTAGTGGGATGCGAAGGGCCCACTCTATTACGAGCTTCTCCCTGCGAGGAGGACGATTACGACTTCCATTTATACTAAACAGCGTCAGAAACTGGCTGAAGCAATAAGAGAAAAACGACCGAGACGTGTAAATGTTCACTTACTCCATGATAATGTGCGACCTTATGTCGCTTCAGAGACTCGACAAAAAATCGTAGAGCTTGGATGGCACCCGGTTGCCCACCCACCGTACTCACCGGATCTCGCGCCATCCGACTATCACTTGTTCCGACCACTAAAGCTTTATTTGTGGACAATTTCTTTTCTGCACAGCCTCCGGAATTCTGGGCGCAGGGCATCAACAATCTACCAACTAGATGGGCCAGAGTAATAGGGTTATGTGAGGATTACATTACTGATTAATTATTGTAAATAACGAAGTTATCAATCAATTCTTGGTGAAAGACTTTTGCGCCAACCTGATAAATACTATAATCGATAAAATCACTAACCACACTATAGGTTTTGTACTCACCTGATCTTCGTCATCTATCGCTTAGTATATTAAGTACTTATAAAATCCTTCAATAATCACCACTAGTTCACCCACAAGCAATTAAATAAATCAGAAGTAATTAAATGCACTATTATTTCGACACAACTAACTACTCGTGCGCGAATAACTTCTATTCGCTCGGTGCATTGTGCTGATAGGTCAAGCCACCGTGGCACCGAAAACGGCTGAGTGACCGGCGATAACTATTGGAACGTTTTTAAACGGACACAATATTGTCTATGCATGTGTGAAGCGAGTTTGACGTTTAATATATTACTCTCTGGTAATGGCCGTCTAACTGTAAAAATGTATCCGTGCTCTTCATAGATTATAACTGTTTTAAACACACTGTTCTCTTATTGAATCGCCCCAAAAACCATCAGGTTATGGGCCCAGTCTGTTTGCCGCAAACTGCAACGTAATTATTTCTAATAATTACGCACGAAAAGAAAAATTTTCATCGTGGGATAGTCTTTTGTTTTTATGGCGACCACACCGTTCGTCACAACTACCATGGCTTCGATGGGACTGCAGATTGAGAAGTTGCGAGGCATCGAAGACTATAACCAGTGGAAGTTTATGCTGAAAAACGTCCTTATGCATGAAGACCTATACGATTGCATAGAAACCGAAAAAGGGAACGAAGACCCTAAGAAGAATCAAAAGGCGTTGGCTAAAATTTGTTTATCGGTCGGTCCGTCCGCGTTGCCACACATTCGTAACGCGAAGACTGCCTATGAAGCATGGAATAGCTTGCAACGCGCTTACGAGGATAAAGGTTTGTGCAGGAGATTAGGATTGCTAAGAACGCTATTTGGTGTGAGGCTGAGTGAGGCGGAGAGCATGCAGAGCTACCTAACTAAGATAACTGAACTTGGGCAACAGCTTACAGACATTGGGAATGCTTTTGATGATGAGTTTTTAGCTGTAATCATGTTGAGTGGTTTGACCCCAGACTTTGACCCCCTTATCATGGCTTTGGAGAATGCAAATACAAAGTTGACAAGCGATATGGTTAAGTCTAAGCTTTTACTAGAGCAGCAGCGACGTGATGGTAAGCATGATGATCATCCAGAGCTCAATGCGTTGGCTGCAAAGAAACCTCCAAAGTGTTTTCGCTGCAAGAAAGCTGGTCATT
The DNA here is from genome assembly GCA_949629135.1 of Eremobia ochroleuca. NCBI lineage: Eukaryota > Metazoa > Arthropoda > Insecta > Lepidoptera > Noctuidae > Eremobia > Eremobia ochroleuca. Next base: position 1,072,720 of record OX451413.1, read on the forward strand.
TAAAGAAAGATTGCCCAAATAAAGTTGAAAGTAAACCGAAGAGGACTCCCAAGGAAGACAAGTCATTGTTAACTGCGTTATCTGTGAAGCTGCAGAGTGATGTCTGGTATGTGGATAGTGGGGCGACCAACCACATGTCCAACAACAAGGAGAACATGCAGGACTTTCAGTGTACTAAATCGCTTGAAGTTAACGTGGCAAATGGTGAAAAAGTCAGGACTGAAGGACTTGGTAGTGTGCAAGTACAGTTAAAGAAGGGTATAAAGACAATAAGTAATGTATACTATATTCCTAAACTTTCTGCAAATTTATTATCAGTTAGTGAGTTGATTAGGAAAGGTTTTAGTGTAATATTTAATAAACAAGGATGCAAAATCTTGGATGGTAATGAGGTCATAGCTACAGGTACATGCTATAGCGGTGTTTATCAACTAGACACTGTACATAATGTGAGTTGTAAGGAAAGAACTGAGATTGCCATGAACTTAGTCTCTGAACAGGTTAGAAATGAAGAGTTGCCATTGCATGGTGAAGACATGGCTTTAGTGTCTGCCGGGCATTCTCTTTCACATGAAGTTTGGCATAAGAGATTGGGTCACCTTAACTCGAGGAGCATGAATGCTATGAAGAATCGGTTGGTCACAGGTATGCATTTTGATAATTCTTTGTTTAGTCCTTGTGTAGCTTGCATAGAAGGAAAGCAAACAAGATTGCCGTTTCCTAAGAAAAGTCACAGTAGAGCTACTGAAATATTAGGGCTGGTGCATACTGATGTGTGTGGTCCTATGCAGGTGGCATCATATAGTGGATCACGTTATTTTGTAACATTCATTGATGACTTCAGTAGAAAAACATTTATTTATTTTCTAAAGAAAAAGGATGAAGTGTTTGAAAAATTTAAAATATTCAAATCACTTGTAGAAAATTTTACAAACAGTAAAATAAAAGTTTTAAGAAGTGACAATGGTGGTGAATACATAAATTTGAATTTTCAGGAGTACTTAAGGAGGTGTGGGATTAGGCATGAAACTACAGTCCCACACTGCAGTGAACAGAATGGTGTAGCGGAGAGGGCTAACCGGACAATTATGGATAAAACCCGTTGTATGCTGCAAGATGCTGGACTGGGAAAGCAGTATTGGGCTGAAGCAGCTAACACAGCGGTTTACCTAAAAAACCGTTCCCCCACCAAGGCAGTCATGGGTACAACACCTGAAGAAAAGTGGACATCTAAAAAGGTGAATGTTGCACACTTACGTACTTTTGGATGCATAGCATATGCAGTTGATGAAAATGCCAGAAAACTGGATCCTAGAAGTAGGAGATTTATCTTTGTAGGATACTGTGAAGAAAGTAAAGGCTACAGGCTTATAGATCCATCTTATCCTAGGAAGGTCCATAAGGCGAGGCATGTCAATTTCATAGAAAATATGTTTCTAAGTAATAATAACACTGAGTCATATGATGAAAATAAAAATACTGATGTTAAAGTGTTTGATACATCTGGGTTATTGAGTGAAAACAGTACTGTACAACCAACTACAGTACAATTATCACCAAAAGTAGTATCTGAGCCTACTCAGACTGACCAGAGCAAACAATCTCCACAAGTAAATACCTCCATAGATGGAATTTTACCTTCTGATGGCATAAGAAATCCTCGCAGACAGACTATGTTCAGTTTGGATGTGGAGGAGGATTCAGAGAGTGCGGATAGCTGTTCGTCCGATGTTACTTACATTCCAGGGAGGTCAAGCATTGACTCTGAGGACAGCGAGCAGTCATTGTATCAAGACGCTCCTGAAGCAGAGTATGCGGGGCTGACGGAGATAATGTTAGAGGAGCTGCCGACTACGCTGGAGGAGGCATTGAGTGGCAGTGAGGCTAAACACTGGAGTGAAGCTATCGCTGATGAGTATAACTCTTTCATAAAAAATAAATGCTGGACCCTAATTGACTTACCTGTGGGACACAAGCCAGTAAAATGCAAGTGGGTCTTCAGTAAAAAGAGAGGAATCAATGGAGAGTTACTCAAGTATAAGGCTCGCTTAGTGGCAAAAGGTTACACACAGAAGTATGGAGTAGATTACCACGAAACTTTTTCTCCAGTTGTTAGATATTCAACTATTAGAATACTACTGGCCTTGACTGCTCAGTATGACATGATGCTTGAGCATCTTGATGTAAAGACTGCATTTCTCAATGGTGACCTAGAAGAGTCTGTCTACATGGAACAACCTGTTGGTTATGTGGTAAAAGGATGTGAGAAGAAAGTATATAAGCTAAATAAAGCAATTTATGGCTTAAAACAGTCGGCGAAACAATGGTATAAGAAGATTAATGATGTTTTAACCACAAAATTGAAATTTAACAGGTTATCTTCAGAACCATGTGTTTATGTATACAATCATGATGGTGAAATCATGATTATTGCCCTGTATGTTGATGATATAATGTTATTTACATTAAAGACATCACAACAAAGAAATGTTATAAAGAAGAGGCTGATGGAAGAATTTGAGATGAAAGATTTAGGTACAGCTCATCATATTCTAGGTATGAAAATAGAAAAAACAGCTGATGGAAACTTCTCCATGGATCAGTCGACTTACATAAAGAAAATATTAGAAAAATTCAACATGTCAGATTGCAAACCAATGAAAACTCCTATGGAGGTTGGGATAAAGTTACAGAAGGAAAACAGTTCAAAATGTAACTTTGATTATAGAAGCCTTATTGGTTACTTAATGTATTTGTCTGTGTGTACCAGGCCTGATATCTCTCACAGTGTCAGTTACCTTAGCCAGTTCAACAACTGTTATGGTGAAAAACATTGCAAAGCAGCAAAAAGGGTTTTAAGGTATTTGAAAGGAACAATAGATTATTGCCTTGTTTTTCAGAAAGGTGAAATAGATGTTGTGGGTTTCACTGATGCAGACTGGGCGGGCAATCAGCTGGATCGTCGGTCTTATACTGGTTACATATTTTGTATAGGAAAGTCTATAGTTTCATGGGAAAGCCGTAAGCAGCGTACAGTGGCACTCTCTAGTACGGAGGCTGAGTACATGGCAATTTCAGATTCTTGTAAAGAAGCTATGTTTTTGAAAACATTTATATCTGAATGTACTGGCATTGTTTGTAAAGTTTTATTGTTGAATGACAATCAGTCGGCTCATAAACTTTGTAGTAATTCTGTATTTCATGCGAGGTCAAAGCATATTGATATAAGACATCATTTTATAAAAGATTTGGTAACAAAGAAACAGATTATTTTAGAATATCTTTGTACTAATGAAATGTTAGCTGATGTTTTAACTAAACCTTTAACTGCTGAAAAACATCTTAAGTTTGTGTCTCAAATATTAAGATGTTGACTTGCATTGACCATAACTATGTTTGTAGTGTGCATTTTCAGATACAATTATATTTTTTCTTAAGGCCTAGTATTTGTTAATATTGTGTTAGTTTAAGGCCTAGTATTGGAACGTTTTTAAACGGACACAATATTGTCTATGCATGTGTGAAGCGAGTTTGACGTTTAATATATTACTCTCTGGTAATGGCCGTCTAACTGTAAAAATGTATCCGTGCTCTTCATAGATTATAACTGTTTTAAACACACTGTTCTCTTATTGAATCGCCCCAAAAACCATCAATAACGTCCGATGCCACTATATCGCGTCGGTGTGCGGTCACAAAGTCAATGGAATAGCGTTTGTTTTTCACATGTGCATTTCTTTACAACGATAAAGTAGCACTTTTTAAAGGCATAAGGACTAATTATGTTTGTAGACCTTAACCAAACAAATAAAACTTTTGAGGCATAACAGTATATCTCAAGACATGACATCTGATTATTTAATTTCAAGAGGCATAAAGTTCTATCTGACAATACGTGTTATTTTTACCAACGATCCTTGTAGAATAATGTCGAATGACAAAATAGTCCATGCCTTACGCGTAAAATAATTTAAAAGCATGAAAGCTGAAGTGAATGTTCGCCCTTCTAATTATACCAAAATTTTAAGCATAAATACCGCAGTTACTATCAAGCCTTATTCCACGATATAAATTCACAAACTCGATAGATACGACCTTATGAATTTGTATATTATAAGAACAAAAAGAGATAGAATTATGATTGTTATATGCTTAGAAAAGCTATTAAAGTTATTTTACTCCGATCTCGACATTCGACCTAATGCGTCTCAGGTCGAGAATTGGTTTCTAATTACGGCCCTGTATTTTTGTTATGTTTATGTTTGTTGTTCATAGTGGACGATAGATGGCGGCCTGTATACAAAATGATATAAAAACTACAAAAATAATTGTTTGGCCATTAAAGGGTCTTTAGGGATGAATTTTGAACAAATTTCAGTACATATGATTATCAAAATTTGTTAGTACTGAGCTCTACGTACTTAAATACTTTTAGTTCCCATGACACCAAGTGTCGCCATCTATATCGGTTAGAATTATGTTTGGAAACGCCGACGCTAAAAGATTTTTCTCGAACTATTTTAATAAATTACGCATAAAACTAATTACAAATGAAATGTGATGCCATCCATAGCATCAGAACGTCTATCCGAGTAGTTTTTACAAGATAAAACACAACACTTCATTCTGTTTTTCTTCTAGCGCGAATATGTTGTAAAATGGGAACGTTTACAAAGTTGTGTAAAGGACAAACGCCAACAATACACTGACTAAGGCCACGCTCACATGATGACGTCAGGACCTAGTTGAGAATCACAGTGCACAGTTGCTTAGGCCGTCTCCTCTTTGTTTTTACTCCGTGGTATCGTATCACCCAGTAACTGGGTTGTGGAGGTCAGATAGGCAGTCGCTCCATGTAAAATACTGGTATTCAGCTGCATCCGGTTAGACTGGAAGCCGATCCCAACATAGTTGGGAAAAGGCTAGGCAGATGATGACTCAAATACACGACCGACGGCAAACGCCGACACGCGTCGTTTGTGTCGTCGTCGTATATCGCTCGTGTGTATGTACACTTACTGTTTTCTACAGTTTTTAGGGTTCCGTACCTCATAAGGAAAACAGAACCCTTATAAGATCACTTCGATGTCCCTCTGTCCGGTCCGTCTGTCAAGACCCTTTTTTTCAGGAACGTGTAAAGTTATCAAGTTGAAATTAATATCAAATACTCATGGCTGCAATCCCTTGAAGCAGTGAAAAAATCAAACTTCTAAGTCAATGCAATCAAAAGATACGAGCGTTTATGTTCCGTTTATGCCGCATATTTTGACACTGGCAAGGGAATCAAAACCCACGGAGTAAAAACAAAGAGGAGATGTTGTAATTAGATTTCCCTATGAAACAACGCGTGACAGTTACTACTTGATTTTTCTCGAACTATTTTAATAAATTACGCATAAAATTAATTACAAATTAAAGAAATGGCATCACATTTCTTTAATTTGTAATTAATTTTCAAAAATCCAAAGCATCAGAACGTCTATCCGAGTAGTTTCTACAAGATAAAACACAACACTTCATTCTGTTTATACTTCTAGCGCGAATATGGTGTAAAATGGGAACGTTTACAAAGTTGTGTAAAGGAAGAACGCCAACAATACACTGACTAAGGCCACGCCCACATGATGACGTCAGGACCTAGTTGAGAGTCACAGTGCACAGTTGCTTAGGCCGTCTCCTCTTTGTTTTTACTCCGTTTCAAAACCTACAGGGTACTTTCCGTCGACCCAGAATGCAAGCAAAAGAAAGTAAGAAGCAATGTCTTATGATACAAGTAAAGAAAAAAATCCAAAAACAATAAATTTGTAGTTCTATTACAAAAAAAAAGGGGAAAAATATTCAAGATACGATTTCCGTGATAAACTATTTACATAACTACTTTGTACGGAACCCTCGGTGGGCGAGTCCAACTCGCTTTTAGCCGATTTTTTTAGATTGATTTGCTATTTTTTAGATTGGTAGGGCTAGCAACACTGGTTTATGTTTGAATTTTGAGATTGACTTTATGTGCCATATTAATGGAAAGGATAAAACTACAGTGTCAAAGTATCCAACTCCTCATCATCACAAACCTGAGCGTCTAGCACAGCATGCAGCATCACTCCAGGCGGCAGACGTCTCCTCACAGACTTGAGTTGTTGCTGCAGAGTCACGCAACTGTTGCACACGGCTTCGTGTAAAAGGCCGAGTTCTTGTTGGCGGTCGGATTGCTAAAGAAAAAAAAAAAGTAAACTTTAGTATTTGAAGTCAATAAATCAACAACAAAAACACTACTATCACTACATAGTATAAAACAAAGTCGCTTCCCTGTCTGTCTGTCCCTATATATGCTTAGATCTTTAAAACTACGCAACGGATTTTGATGCGGTTTTTTTTAATAGATAGAATGATTCAAGAGGAAGGTTTATATGTATAATACATGCATAATATAGTAGAGAAACACTGGTAATTTTAGAGGTTTCTAATGTAATGTCGTATCGTAAATAAACACATTTTTTTGCGCTTACATTGTAGGTAAACGCTGGCTGAACCCGTCGAGATAGATCAAAATAATGTACTACTGTATTGTACACCTTAAAAAGGTCTACAAAAAAGTCCGCGATGGTATATGTCTATCTCTTAGGGATAACCCACAATAACCATTTTTTTATCCTATACTTTTTACGAGAAATAATGGCTCTAAAATTATCAGTGTTTCTCCATTGCACCCGTGCGAAGCCGGGGCGGGTCGCTAGTTGTTAATAAAATAATCACGAAAAACCGCTAGAAATGCACGTTGTGTTAGCATGAACACTCTTAAAATGAACGAGCACCATTTTAAGACACAGGTAGGTTGCGTGCGTTCACCTTAACTTAGAAGAAATCTTCGGGTCGGGAAAAATTGTAGTGGTTTTAGCATTAAAAATTTCTCTGAAGCCTGAATTCAGCACCCATCCCACCAGAAGGCTTGTCTACTAGTTGTTTTACTGTCATAATACGGACACAAAGTAGGTGTCTATTTAGTGTTATGTTACCTGCAGTATGTGCGTCAGGGCGGACGCGTCAGCGTGCAACGCGCGTGCGAGCGCGTCTAGTGCGCTGCACACGTGCAGGAGAGGTTCTCTAGCTACAGCCGCGCCATCTAGTGAGCTTAAGTTGAGAGCAGACCACATCGCGCAGAGGTACGTCCAGCAACGTTCAATCCCTGTGGGGGGAAGTAAGAAACTATTTACCAAAAAAAAAAATGTTAAAAAAAAACTAACAAAACACGCTTTAATAGCAAATCGAACTAAAAATCAGAAAAAAAACTTATAATTTAAAATTCTAAAATAAAAATAAAGTTATGAAAAGGAAATTAATTTCACTGTAAAAAAGCGTGGGGTGCTTTTTATCATATTTCTATTCTAACTCTACGTTTACAAATAACTACTAATTATAAGGATGACTGGTAATTAGTGACCGATACTTAAACACATGATTCTACTCATCATTACAAACAACTTTTACTATGGGACCAAACCTGAAATCGCGAAAAAAAAATCAGCTGTTCCCTACATTTTGACGACTCGTACGAACATAAATGTAGGGAACAGCTGATTTTTTTTCGCGATTTCGGATTTGATCCGATAGTAAAAGTTGTTTGTAATGATGAGTAGAATCATGTGTTTAAGTATCGGTCACTAATTACCAGTCACCCTATACAGGGTTATTTGTAAAACACCAACAACCTCTTACGAGGTCATTGTACTCATGATTATGAACAACTTTTACTATCGGACCAAATCCGAAATCGCAAAAAAAAGAAACAGCTGTTCCCTACATTTTGACGACTCGTACGAACATAAATGTAGGGAACAGCTGATTTTTATTTCGCGATTTCGGATTTGGTCCGATAGTAAAAGTTGTTTGTTGTCATGAGTAGAATCATGTGTTTAAGTATCGGTCACTAATTACCAGTCACCCTACTGTAGCTATTAAAACACACCTGTTTTGTAAAAGTATATTAATAAATTATTATTATTAATCAATATCGAGCACCGCACGCTTTTTTTGTGCTTGATGTATTAAATAAATAAATGAATAATAAATTGGGATAAAGGCAGGAGAACGAAGATGATGTGTTACCGTCAAGCGAACAATTCTCGTCGAGCTCGTTGGTCTTGAGTAGGTGTGTGAGCGCGTCCAGCGCGCGCTCCTGCTGCGCCGCGTCGGGCAGCGCGCTGGCGGCGCGCAGCAGGAGCTCGGGCGCGCACGACTCCAGCGCGCAGCTCCACATGCACACTATGCACTGGGGATAGATGGGAAGCAGGATAATAATATGGCCCGGGAGGAATACATCTTAGATTGTAAGCAGGATAATAATATGGCCCGGGAGGAATACATCTTAGATTGTAAGCAGGATAATAATATGGCCCGGGAGGAATACATCGTAGATTGGAAGCAGGATAATAATATGGCCCGGGAGGAATACATCATAGATTGGAAGCGGGATAATAATATGGCCCGGGAGGAATACATTATAGATTGGAAGCAGGATAATAATATGGCCCGGGAGGAATACATCATAGATTGGAAGCAGGATAATAATATGGCCCGGGAGGAATACATTATAGATTGGAAGCAGGATAATAATATGGCCCGGGAGGAATACATCATAGATTGGAAGCAGGATAATAATATGGCCCGGGAGGAATACATCATAGATTGGAAGCAGGATAATAATATGGCCCGGGAGGAATACATCATAGATTGGAAGCAGGATAATAATATGGCCCGGGAGGAATACATCATAGATTGGAAGCAGGATAATAATATGGCCCGGGAGGAATACATAATAGATTGGAAGCAGTATAATAATATGGCCCGGGAGGAATACATCATAGATTGGAAGCAGGATAATAATATGGCCCGGGAGGAATACATCATAGATTGGAAGCAGGATAATAATATGGCCCGGGAGGAATACATCATAGATTGGAAGCAGGATAATAATATGGCCCGGGAGGAAAACATCATAGATTGGAAGCAGGATAATAATATGGCCCGGGAGGAATACATCATAGATTGGAAGCAGGATAATAATATGGCCCGGGAGGAATACATCATAGATTGGAAGCAGGATAATAATATGGCCCGGGAGGAATACATCATAGATTGGAAGCAGGATAATAATATGGCCCGGGAGGAATACATCATAGATTGGAAGCAGGATAATAATATGGCCCGGGAGGTATGCATCTTAGATTGGAAGCAGGATAATAATATGGCCCGGGAGGAATACATCATAGACTGGAAGCAGGATAATGATATGGCCCGGGAGGAATACATCATAGATTGGAAGCAGGATAATAATATGATCCGGGAGGAATACATTATAGATTGGAAGCAGGATAATAATATGGCCCGGGAGGAATACATCATAGATTGGAAGCAGGATAATAATATGGCCCGGGAGGAATACATCATAGATTGGAAGCAGGATAATAATAAAAATCACGTTGAAAGTCACTTTTCATTCCGAACCTTTTATACCACTTCTTCTCCCCAGCGAAAGCACTAGGAAGTGGTGAAGGGCGGGCGTTCTGGGGGACTGTCTTTTGTAATTTTGACGTTCGAAAAGTGCTGATTCTCAGCCTAGTTTGAATAAATGACTTTTGTTTTTGATTTGATTTTATAAAAATCACTTTGAAAGTCGGTTTCTTTTCATTTCGATCCTTTTGTACTGTCCAATATGTAAACAAAAAAAAACAGTTTTTTTTTTTTTACTTAATAACTCACGCAGTTTCCTGCGATTCTTTAAGACTTCTTGAATTTGTGGCAACTGTACAAAATTGAGTCCATACAAATATTTGATGATTATAAAAGCTGTAACTTAAATAACGCACAACCTCATAAGGGGTCATTACTACTCATCATTATGAACAACTTTTACTATGGGACCAAATCTGATATCGCGAAAAAAAAAATCAGCTGAACATTTTGACGAGTTATGCGAACATAAATGTAGAGAACAGCTGATTTTTTTTTTCGCGATTTCAGGGTTGGTCCCTTAGTAAAAGTTGTTCATAATGATGAGTACAATGATCCCTTAAGAAGTTGTGCGTTTATTTAAGTTATAGCTTGTATATGCAGGATGTTCCATTTTGGATAAAAAGAGAACAGTTTACGATAGAGCGATCTTTTAAAAAAACTCAAGATTCTGTGCGCGTTTGAACCTCATTAATTTCAAAAATCATTTTTACCTTTTTACACAGAAGATTTTTCGTACTTTTCAACATAGAAATCTTTTAAAGCAAACAGCATACAATACCTGTATCATGTGCAACTGATACTCCAACTGACAGCGGAAACTGTACTGTACTGCCGTATGCGTCTTTGTTACGACCTCTCTGTCCCACACGTTGACGGGCGGGAATCTAGAGGGAGATGAAAGATGTGGTTAAGAGCTAAGCAGGGTAATTGCGTAACACACGTATCATTAGTAATGGGTTTCATTTTGACAGTTCAACAACATTCATTGCGTTATTTACGTTGTTGAGCAGACACATTTTTCGAACATATGGAGCAATGGATTAGCAATATGCTTTAAAATGAGAGTAATAGTGTGTTACGCAATTAGAGCGCTGGACTTTTCCTTGAGAAATAAATATTGTGATCTGACAGCAACACAACGTATAGAAAAATTGTCAAACCAGTGTTAATTGCAGGCCTGTTGGTCTAGTGGTCAGTGACCCTGACTGCTATGCCCAAGGTCGTGGGTTCGATTCCCACCTAGGACAAATGTTTGTGTGATGAGCATGATGCTCATTTGTTCTATGTCTGGGTGTAATTTATCTATAATATGTATGTATTTAGAAATATATATGTATGTTTATCAGTTGTCTAGTACTCATAGTACAAGCTCTGCTTAGTTTGGGACTAGATGGCGTTGTGTGAAAGTTGTGGAATATTATATTATATATTATAATTTATCTTCAAGATAAAAGTTGTTTGAGGACTGAAAAATGAGCCCTTAGATCGATAAATAGATTTCAGCTTAATTTCATTATTATTCTTTGCCTGTGATAATCTTCATCACGCCACATTTTTATTATTTGCTAAATTATATTCCAAAAATACTGATAAGTATATTTATCTGATTTTCTTTTCAAAGCAATTTCTTGTATTTTTTATCAAAAAAAAAGCTTAATTTCACAGTCCGATTCGGTGGTCTATGGAACCGGGTGCCGAACTAAAACGATCTTGCCCGAAGACGGGCGTATTCGTACTCTTTCGTTTACATTCTGGTCGTGAGCCTGAAATCGACAAGCAGTCGAATGTAGGCAATCCACTGAGGGGCCGTTCATTTATTACGTAAGACAATTATGACCACTTTCTGACCCCCCACCCTACCCCTCCCGCTACGTAAGAAAAGATAAGACTTTGATGAACCCCCTCCCCCCTTTTTAATCTTACATAAGATCAGTAGGTATCTACCGAAATTGCAAAAATCAATCAACTCAGCCTATCGCAGTCAACTGCTGGACATAGGCCTCTCCTAGACTGCTACTCGCCACAACACCCTGTCCTCCGCCTTCCGCATCCAGTCTACCCCAGCCACCTTCTTTAGGTCGTCCGTCCATCTAGCTGGGGGGCCTTCTACAGTACGCTTGCCGATACGCGGTCTCCACTCCAGGACTCGTCTGCTCCACCGGCCATAGGCCCTTTTTTTTAGTTGCAAAAAGTAGCAAAAAAATTAAAAACTAATAATTTTTGCTTACTTTGGTGATCTTACGTAGACCTAGACCCATCCCACTGCCACGTAAGAAAAAATAAGACTTGTTTGGACCCCCTCCCCCCTCAAATCGTCTTACGTAATACATGAACCGCCCCTAAGTGTAAATGCGTCATTACATTGCCATAGTTTGACTTACCTTTCCCTAATTTGTCCTAATATGATATCCGCTTTAGTGTTCAGTCTTTGAAGTAGCAATATCAGCAGGATTGCGTCGTGGTCACCTGCAAAACAATACATAATGTTCAACAAAAATGAAAATCATCATGGAATAAATTACTTTTGCTCTCAAATATTAACAAATTATAAATACAACATTTTTTGCACTAAACAGTGACCGCAAATCAACGATAAAATGTCGTCGCGATCCAATGGGAACAGCTAGATACGATAGTCGTTAAACGATAAAAAAATTGGAGGACAAACAATCGTATTAATGGGAACAGCTAGAGACGACAGTCGTCCAACGATAAATTAACCCTTTACTGCATGATATATTAAATAAGTGACAATTTTTATTTTTTTTAAGTTAATGTCTTTATTAAAGCTTCAGAATTAATTATAGTGTTTTTTTTTTTATGTCCAAGTGATATGTGATGATAGACAATTTAGTTGTGTTTTATTATTGCTAATGATATGAAAAACAAACCCCATTAGGATTTATACGCTAGTTTTTTTTTTTATTTTTTTAGTGTAAATAAACTGTAAACATGTCAAACCATATATGGTTTCCTATGCGGTAAAGGGTTAATCGTTACGACACAGTGGGTACGCGCCCTTAAAGGTCAGTTCTTACCAGAGGTCGCCATAAAGTGGTCGGGTAGACAGGCAGCCAGCATGTCTGCCCTCGCTCTAGCCTGAGTGAGTTCTAACGCCCTCAGCTGCAGGTCTATGGACCTGGTGGAAGCTCTGGACGCGTGGACTAAGGAGCCGAGGTCTACAGGTGGTGAGGTACGGGCGACGGGCTCGGGAGTTGATTCCTGTTCTGAAGGCGCTGGTGAACCTGGAAACAAGAGAAAATTATTGAAGTTTAAAAGTATTGTGCTTTCAAATTATATGCAGGAAATAAAAACTGCCGTGCGATTCTGTGACCATCTCACCGTGAAAACTTGGGTGAAGTGAGCGTGGAGTGAGTCGTCAATAGCGTCAGTCCCTAGCATCAGCGTGACTCACAGCTCACTCTAAGCTCACTTCACCTTAGTTATCACGGTGAGATTTTTCCAGAATCGACCGGCTGTATCCACATCACATTTCTTTGCAGGATTAACCCTTATATCTGAGAGCAAATTTTTCAATAGCATATATGTAGTTGATTTGAGAAATCATTTTTACCGTTTTTCTATACAAAAAAATGTCAATCGTCAATTTATTTCCTCGGAAGTAAATATCTGACTTTGTAAAGATAAGCAGTACGTGCAATATCATCTGCCTAGCCTTTTCCCAACTACGTTGGGGTCGGCTTCCAGTCTAACCGGATGCAGCTGAATACCAGTATTTTACATGGAGCGACTGCCTATCTGACCTCCACAACCCAGTTACTGGGTAATACGATACGCCTTGGTAAGACTGGTTGTCAGACTTTCGGGCTTCTGACGTCCCGTAACGACTGTCAAAGATCCACAAATGACAGTCGGGACCAACAGCTTAACGTGCTTTCCGAGGCACGGAGGGGTATTGGTATGTGAAAATGGTCACCCATCCACGGACCAACCGCGGCAAGCGTAGCTTAACCTGATCGATCGACCCGTGCGGCTGTTATCACAAGCCCCTCGATAAGCAGTACGTGTAATAATGATTTTTTTAATCATACATTTACTCTAAAACGGATTTATTGTAAAAAAGATATCACAGCTCCAACCAATATGCTCCATTTGCCATAGATTCGGTTTTCGTCCTGAACGCCCATAAAAAAAAAATCACCAGCCGGTCTATTCTGTAAAAATCTCACCGTGAAATAAGTGAAGTGAGTTTGAAGTGAGCAGTATCAATAGTGTTAACACTTAACCACCTACCACCGCGGTCCCTGAGACCGCCACGTATTTTTGCATTCAAATATTTCGATGTGTAAGTGTCATAGGACAGTGCGCGTCTATATACCTCTTCTACACATCCTGTATTTAGGAAAAAAAAACAATAGTCACAAAATGCATTAGTGTGTGTAATGAAAATAAACCGATCCCTTTATTTGCTAGTTTTGCATTGCGGTCTCAGGGACCGGCAGTAGGTGGTTCAGGGTTAATCCCTAATGACAGCTCACTTCCCGCTCACTTCACCTAAGTTCTCACGGTGAGATGGTTACAGAATCGCACGGCTGTTTACAATATTATAATAGCACGCTCTTACCCTGCTTGGACTCAAGTTGAGCTCTAGTCTCATTGTACTGTTCCGTCATCTTCTGAACGAGCTCTCTAAACTTCAATATTGTTGAGTCGCGGTCCATGATCGTCTCGTGCGCTGCTTCTCGTTCTCTTATAGCCTGTAAACAATTTAAATATTAAGGGTGCGTTTCCATAGAAGCGGAGCGGAACCGAGCGGAGCGGAGCACAGCGGAGCGGAACGTAGCGGAGCGGAGACGTGTAGGAATCGTCCAATCACAGACGAGGCGAGTGACGCGATGAGGATTTCAACCATTGTGATTAGTCGATTCCTGCACGTCTCTGCTCCGCTTCGCCCAGCTCCGCTTCTGTGGAAACGCACACTAACCCTTAACTGCATCATGATGGAAATTTCCATCAACCAATCCAATGCCATATTTTCGTTTCCACAGAGCACGGGGATTCCCCAATTTTTAGAGATATTAAATTCATTTTGTTCCCAGTAGATTCGTTCTGATTACATAAAGATGTAAATTTCCACCGGGCCATTTACAAAAAAAAAAAAAAAGTGTTTTTGTGAATATAATTTTATTAATATTTTTTTCTTACTATAGAGCGAATGTTATGTCCAAATAAATTTAATTTGCTTAAAAAGTAAAAATCACGCAATTAAGGCTTAAAGAAACACATAAAATTATCTTAACGAGTGGCAGTATACGTCATGTCTGGCAAATTGAAGAAAATTAAAATCAAGTGTAATTTTTCGCCCTAATAGTCAACTTGTTCATGGTGAAAAATTTTGCCTATGATGCACCGATTTGGAGATATATGCGAAAAACCCAAAAATGCCGCCCAAAGTTTGTTTTGTAGTAACAATTGTATTTTTTTTTTTTTTGGGAACTTTTCCACCCTTTTTCATATAAGACTGCGGTGTCTACAAGCAATTTATAACAAAATGTTGTAAGTCACATTTTATCAAAAACTCACTCTTCTATTATCTAGCTCTCATGTACAGTGTCGACCAAAAGTCCATAGGCAATCTCACAAAGCAATATTTTGACTTAATACCTTATTTTAATGAGTGATTTCTATACCTACTATAGACACACACACTCGCATTCGTTGGCAACTGATTGTCCTACTAATATTATCAACGCAAAAGTTTCTGAGGATGGATGGATGGATGTTTGTTACTCTTTCACGCGAAAACTACTGAACGGATTTTGATGAAACTTTACAGTAATATGGCTTATACATCAAAAGAACACATAGGATACTTTTTATCCCGATATTCCCAAGGGATCGACACTTATGCCGGTGAAACCGCGGGGCGCAGCTAGTATTTCATTTATGATGGTAGTATGGTTTGTCCTGCAATTTTCCAAAGGTTTCCTATCCCTGCTTTAGCTCGAGGTCAGTGCCCTGCAGTGAGACACAAAAATCTACAGGGTGAAATTGAAAACATGCGACAAATCGAAATGGGAGATTGTACGCATCATTATGAACAACTTTTACCATGGGACCAAACCTGAAATTGCGAAAAAAAAAAATCTGTTGTTCCCTACATTTTGACGAGTTATGCGAACATAAATGTAGGGAACAGCTGATTTTTTTTTCGCGATTTCATGTTTTATCTCATAGTAAAAGTTGTTCACAATGATGAATACAATCTCTCATTTCGATTTGTCGCATGTTTTCAATTTCAACCTGTATAATCATACCTCTCTAATATTGGCGTGTGCCATCTCCAACTCCTCGCGCAGGTCCATTTCAAGTTCGCGATTGGACTCGACCAGCTGTTCGTGAACCTCCTGTAACGCTTCCAGTTCTGATACGTCTTGTTTGAGCTGTTCCACCTGGAAACAAGTATTATTGCTATACAACGTGTTACGTTAAATGCGCAAAACCTGAAAATAGTTTGATCAGAATAACGAGCAGAATTAAATGAACCACTTTTTAATATAGGTCACATTTTTCAAAAAATCTTCATTAACCTTCAAGCGGGCGCGCGGTCATTTGTAACGCCAGCGGTCGCACGTAACCTAAAAGACCTATAGGATATTTCAGGGATTTAAAACTCTAATTATTTAATATTTTTTGTATTTATCACATTATCATTATGTTAGGACATAAACAAAATTATAAAATCAAAATAATATTCTAATTTTCTTTGGATTTGTAAGCAATTTGGCATCATAAATTTATCGAGAATCGATCGAATCGCGGTCGATTCGACGCCGCGCGACTGCTTGAAGGTTAAAAACGTTGCCGTGTCTATTTATTAATAGGTCAAGCAAGTCAATGCCAGCGCGGCGCAGCAGCCCGGTGACGACTCCTCCCGCGGTAAAGCGTCGTCGCAGACGCAAGAAACGATCAGAATGGCCAGTAAAACTAAAACAGCACATAAAACCTTTACAATTTTTTTAATGACTTATTTTCTCTGTGAAATAGGTGAATTGAATTAAAAATCAGTTGGGGTGTCTGAGGTTTTGCGCATTTAACGTTACACGTTGTATAACTGTTGCATGCCGAATGGTCAAACAAGCCTGAGGTTTAATGTATTATAACACTTATTACATATTACCCACATTTGCTCAATAAATATATATTCTATTGTGTCAAAAAAATATTTAATTTTCCGGGTTCCGAACCCAAGACTAAGCAGAAGTTTTTTTTTTTTTACGTGAACTCTATCATTATGCATATTTTAAAGACTTTAAATTAAAACAAAAACATAATTCTTTTACAAAATCTACATACGGAACAAAACAACTAAAAACATGAAGCGTGGCCTTTTCCCAACAATGTCGGGGTCGGCTTTCAGTCTAAACGGATGCAGCTGAATACCAGTATTTTACATGGCGACTGCTTATCTGATCTCCACAACCCAGTTACTGGGAAACACGATACCCCTTGGTAAGACTGATTGTCAGACTTTCCGGATTCTGACTACCCGTTACGACCGCCAAAGATCTACAAAATGACAGCTTGGACCGCCCTAAGACATCTCTTTTACCTGATCTTCTAAAGCCATCTTCTTCTCTGCGAGCTGTTCCACCATCTCTTCGGCTCCAAGGGCTGCATCCACCTGCTCCCGAAGGTCAGCCACTTGGGCTTCGAGTTCGTCCACTCGGAGTGAGAGCTTTTCTTTTGTGCGACTTAGTTCAGCTATCTCTGATTTGTATTGTTCCAAGTCCTGGAGAAATTTTATGGTCGTTTTATTATGTATTGCAAGTAACTTTGAATGATAAGGATAATAAAGATTTTTGTAATACATTAAATAGTGCTAGAGTGATTTATGGCTTACAAAAACATACTAAAATCAAATCATAAGCAAGATGCTGTTGTTTGACAAAAGTATCAAAAATTACACAAACATTAACCCTTTACCGCATAGGAAACCATATATGGTTTGACATGTTTACAGTTTATTTACTCAAAAAAAATAAAAAAACTAGCGTATAAATCCTAATGGGGTTTGTTTTTCATATCATTAGCAATAATAAAACACAACGATTCTGTCTATCATCACATACCACCTGGACATAAAAAAAAAATAAAGAAAAAAAAACACACACTATAATTAATTCTGAAGCTTTAATAAAGATATTAACATTAAAAAAAAAAAATTGTCACTTATTTAATATATCATGCAGTAAAGGGTTAACACTTTGACGGGCGGTACTAATATAGGGTGACTGGTAATTAGTGACCGATACTTAAACACATGATTCTACTCATGAAAACAAACAACTTTTACTATGGCCCCAACCCGGAAATCGCGAAAAAAAAATCAGCTGTTCCCTACATTTTGACGACTCGTACGAACATAAATGTAGGGAACAGCTGAATTTTTTTCGCGATTTCGGTTTTGGTCCGATAGCAAAAGTTGTTTGTTGTCATGAGTAGAATCATGTGTTTAAGTATCGGTCACTAATTACCAGTCACCCTATACAGTGTGAGTCTTTATAAAGTGCACATATTAAAAAGGGTCAAAATATAAACAATTTTATCGACGGAAAAAATGTCAAAAAATGTTTTTTTTTTAATGGTAAAAAATGGTAAAAATGGTAAATTTTCTTTAAAAATCATGAATAATTAATTTATGAGGTTTCTTTTTCAAAAAATTATGGCTTTATTAGCTTGGCCTATTATTAGAGATCATTATTAATTTTGTTTTGTTTTAATATGACATTTAGTTTAAAAGTAGTAACAGTTTGTTTGCATGGGGTACCCAGACGAGAGTAAAAAAAATTAAAAATTTAAATTTTTTTTAGATTTTTTTTGACATTTTTTCCGTCGATAAAACTGTTTATATTTTCACCCTTTTTAATATGTGCACTTTATAAAGACTCACACTGTATACTAATTCCATCTACTGAGACAGTACTAATTTCAATACATTGCCTATGGGCGTAGCGTCAGTACACATCATCAAAAAACATATATGTATAACGAATTTTTAATCATAGTATTGTGCCAGTACGGAAGTCATAATTGTACCTGTGGTGACAGTACGAATTGCTGCGCCTTATGAAAGTATGCAAAATCGATCGTCGTCGAACGTACTGATTTTATTTAACTAAAAACTTAGACGTCGCGCGACGTACGGGTTTATCATTTTTGAGACATTAACGCTCATAGGCGGTACCGCCCGTCAATGTGTTAAAATCAATAAACATCAGATTAAATTGAAAAGGTTTTAAGAGGCTAGGAACCTCCAGATTGCGACTGGGAGTCAGTCATATCCTACTAGTCCTACTAATATTATAAACGCGAAAGTTTGTGAGGATGGATGGATGTTTGTTACTCTTTCACGCAAAAACTACGGAACGGATTTTGATGAAACTTTACAGTAATATAGCTTATACATCAGAGTAACACATATAATACTTTTTATTCCGATATTCCCACGGGATCGACACTTATGCGGGTGAAACCGCGTTGCGCTGCTAGTTAGAAGATCATTCGTAGCTTAATAAAGGGCTCTTAAACATAACTACAAGGCACCGTCGCAACATATGAATTACATCACCAGCCGGTCGATTCTGTAAAAATCTCACCGTGAAATCATAAGTGAAGTGAGCTTGAAGTGAGCTGTGTCAATAGTGTTAATCCCTAATGACATCTCACTCCACGCTCACTTCACCCAAGCTTTCACGGTGAGATGGTTACAGAATGGCACGGCAGGTGTTTTTTTTTTTTTCATGTTTGACTTGCGACCCGCCCCGGCTTCGCACGGGTGCAATGGAGAAACACTGATAATTTAAGAGCCATTATTTCTCGTAAAAAGTATAGGATAAAAAATGGTTATTGTGGGTTATCCCTAAGAGATAGACATATACCATCGCGGACTTTTTTGTAGAACTTTTTAAGGTGTACAATACTGTAGTACATTATTTTGATCTATCTCGACGGGTTCAGCCAGCGTTTACAATGTAAGCGCAAAAGAATGTGTTTATTTACGACATTACATTAGAAACCTCTAAAATTATCAGTGTTTCTCTACTATATTATGCATGTATTATACATATAAACCTTCCTCTTGAATCACTCTATCTATTAAAAAAAACCGCATCAAAATCCGTTGCGTAATTTTAAAGATCTGAGCATATATAGAGATAGGATATAAACAGACAGGGAAGCGACTTTGTTTTATACTATGTAGTGATTTCACGTAGACTTTTCACGATGCCGACGTCTGGCAGTGATGTGGAAGATATCTAATAGTAAAGCGGCACCAACCTTATGCATCTTCTGCATTTCATGTTTATCGTGCGCCGACAGGTCCCGGAGTCGCACCAGCGTGTCGCGCAGGCGCACGTTCTGCTGCTGCAGCTGGCGCATCTCGTAGCCGGTGGCGCCGCTCTCTGCGTACGGGTGCTCTGTCAGAGCGCCGCACACACGTACCGTTACTAACTACATATCTAACCGCGCCTCTGTCTGTCTGTCATTGTCACACTAGTCATCATCCGCCTAGCCTTTTCCCAACTATGTTGGGGTCGGCTTCCAGTCTAACCGGATGCAGCTGAATACCAGTATTTTACATGGAGCGACTGCCTATCTGACCTCCACAACCCAGTTACTGGGTAATACGATACCGCTAGGTAAGACTGGTTGTCAGACTTTCAGGCTTCTGACTACCCGTAACGACGGTCAAAGATCCACGAATGACAGCCGGGACCAACGGCTTAACGTGCTTTCCGAGGCACGGAAGGGTCTTGGTATGTGAAGATGGTCACCCATCCACAGACCAACAGCGGCAAGCGTAGCGGAACCTGTTCGATCGACCTGTGCGGCTGTTATTATTTAGCCAAGGGCCCCTCATTGTCACACTTGTATCATTGTTTTTTTTTTTTTTTCCATTACTTAGACATTTATTAGTAACAGTCCGGAGTTTGGAAGTTGGCGGTGTGATACCCCCGTGCCTAGGAAAGCACGTTAAGCTATACTGGATGATTTTTTCGGGCTCTAAATTTTTACAGGATGTTCTACTCATGAATATGAACAACTTTCACTATGGGACCAACTCTGAAATCACGAAAACAAACTCAGCTGTTTAATACAAAAGTTCAATACCTACTTCACCAAAATGTATGAAACAGCTGTTTTTTTTTTTCAAGATCTCAGAGTTGGTTCCATAGTGAAAGTTATTCATATTCATGGGTGGAACACCCTATAAAAATTTGGAGCCGGTAAAAAAAAGCACGCTGTATCTCCTACGGACTTGGCTAATCTCCGCAGACATTGGCCGCCATTATTATTATGTACTAGTATTCATTAACATGTCCACTAGCGCAGAGAGCAACATATCGTTCTACTGCTTGCGTTGACACATCGTCAGTAATTACTTAACGAGTTGCAACTCTTCATATCTCTCAGTGTACAGGATACTGTCCAAAACCGTCGGTTTTACCCAACAGTCACACTCCTGGGACAGGACAACCACATTGGGCCAACTGACACTACTTACTTTTTACTTTCTTCCTACTACGAAGGGCTGAAGGGTGGGCGTTTTGGGTGACTGTCTTATTTTATTTTATTTTTATTTTATTTATTAACCCTTAACCACCTACCACCGCGGTCCCTAAGACTGCAACGTATTTTAGCATTGATAAATGATTTATTTTCTGTAAATAGGTTTGTACAAACACTTTTACATGTCAATCATATTTTTTTAAACTAGATGAGGTCGGCGTTTCCTATCTGACTACTCTGAGAAGAAAGGCCGAAACAAACTCAGAGGTCACAGTCTCATTCAAATATTTCGATGTTTAAGTCGTAGGTCAGTGCGCGTCTATACAACGTGTAACGTTAAATGCGCAAAACCTCAGACACCCCAACTGATTTTTAATTCAATTGACATATATCAGAGAGAAAATAAGTCATAAAAAAAAAATGTAAAGGTTTTATGTGCTGTTTTAGTTTTACTGGCCATTCTGATCGTTTCTTGCGTCTGCGACGACGCTTTACCGAGGGAGGAATCGTCACCGGGCCGCTGCGCCGCGCTGACATTGGGTTGCTTGACCTATTAATAAATAGACATGGCAACGTTTTTAATGAAGATTTTTTTTTAAATGTGATGTATATTAAAAAGTGGTTCAATTAATTCTGCTCGTTATTCTGATCAAACTATTTTCAGGTTTTGCGCATTTAACGTTACACGTTGTATACCTTTTCTACACATCCTTTATTTAGGAAAAAAAACAATAGTCACAAATTCATTAGTGTGTGTAGTGAAAATAAACTTAACCTTTATTTTATAGTTGCCGTTGCGGTCTCAGGGACCGGTGGTAGGTGGTTACGGGTTAAGGGATAATAAACAACGTCTTATGTAATTTTGAGTTAAAAATGTGCTGATTCTCAGCCTAATTTAAATAAAATACTTTTGATTTTGAACCCATCGACTCCTCGGAGTTCACGCTTTTTAGCGATCGGTCGGTGAAACTCAGCGCATGTCAAAAATACTGGGGAAGAAACTTTTGTAGGACTAACCTGAACTAGGGGGCGTCTAAAATGGCCAAATATTCTAAAATAGGGCATTCAAAACTGTCAAATCACGTCATCGAGGTTAAAATAACGAAACGCAAAAACAAACACAAAAAAAAAACAATACAAAAAAGTACATGCAACACTTGACATACAAAGACTTAACACATTCACGTTATGAAATGTTCCTACGGGTGCACGGGAGTGCAGAGCAAGTTCTAAGTTATTAATTTCTTTGAAATCTTCTTAGTTTGTTGTAGTTTTTGTTGTAAGCAATAAATATAATTATGAAAGACTGTAAGAAAGAAAGATATAGAAAGGGTTTTAGATAGATATATATTTCAAAAGCAGTATTTTTTCGTCAACTTTAAAATAACGGTAAAGAAGCTTTTACCGCTTATTTTTACCTTATTTCTTCGCTTATTTGTAGCCTTTTCCTAGCAATATCGTGGTCAGCTTTCAGTGTAACTGGATGCAGCTAAATCCCAGAATTTTTCATGGAGCGACTGCCTATCTGACGGTAAACCCCCTACTACCCAGATTTTTTCAATAATAGCCAGTGTGCTGGGGAGTTTGTTGCGCCACTTCTTCTTCCCAGCGAAAGCACTAGGAAATGGTGAAGGGCGAGCGTTTTAGGAGACTGTCTCGTGTAATTTTGACGTCCAAAATGAAGAAATTCTTGTCTAGTTTGAAAACATTGATTTTGATACCCCACAAATGTCCTAAGAAGCAGTGAATGTGCCAAGTGCATGCTTAAACCAAACACAAACAAAACTATGGAACTAAAACTGACATTATAATAAAATATATACAAAAATGTTGGCTAAAATGTGAAAAAATAAATAAATAAAATACGTACACGCATTAGTCGTGTATGTAACTCTATAGAGAAATAAATAAAAATAAGTGAAATATATAAAAAATAATAATAAATATACAAGATGAAATTGCACTAGCTGGCGAAACTTCACAGACGTGATCGATATCAAATGACGATAAAATCAAAAACAATTCTTATCTTATAAATAATAATTATTTCAGTAAATTGGTTTAAGAAAAACACATTCACACGTCAAAAATTAATTATGTTTTAAAATTAGATGAGTTCGATGCTTTCTATCCGACTACTTTGAATAGAAACATCGAAACTAACTCAGAGGTCACTGACTCTTAAAGTCCAAACATAATCTTGGTCAGATTATATGAAGACCGTGAAGGTTAGTGTCTGAAATGGTCTTCTGAGGAAAGAACCAGATTTTGAGTGGACCTGTCCCGTCCCTACACGCATTTGTCGCATAAAGTAACTAGAAAATAAAATTGCGAAAAACTTTTTTCGTTTTATCTGGTATAGATATCGATACCTATCAGAACTGTGAAGTTTCACCCACGAATTTAATTTGACCTTGCATAAATTAAAAAATAATAAATAAATATAGTAGCAGCAGACAAAATAAACAATACACTGGACGTGTGTGTCTTTGCTCTGTTTACGTTAAAAATGTTAGGTCTTTGTATATTTACCGGTGACTACGCACGAAGACTGGGAGGAATGCATATCAACTAAAATGACACAAAGAATAGTTCAGCAGACCTATTCTGTACAAATCTCACCGTGAAAACATACGTGAAGTGAGCTTGAAGTGAGCTGTCAATAGTGTCAAGCCCTAGCGTCAGAAGGGCAATTCTCGTAACTTTAAGAACGTTCACAGTCTGAAGGCCTATTCTCCTATATAAAAAAAACGTTCAAATCCAATTTGCAATGACATTGATTGTCGCTGAGATGACTCAGCCACAATCAAAGTCATTAATTTGACAAAAAATGTTGGGAATTATTAGCATTTTTTGACACATTGAAACTGAGATCAGAATGCCATCGTTTTTTAAAACTATGCGAATTGCCCCTCCGATGTCAGTCTCAATCTGTCAAAAATACCTCTAATTTCCCTACATTTTTGACAAGTTTATGACATTGATTGTCGCTGAGATGAGACTGCGGCTAGATTTTGAACGTTTTCGTGGAATGACAGCTCACTTCACCTAAGTTTTCACGGTGTGATTTTTACAGAATAGACCGGTAGAAATTAAATATTATTGAGATATCCAGTTATTGCGCGTCATAACCGCAAAACAGGATTTTCATTTCAATATTTTTTATAAGAAAATTCTGATTCATTTAAATGGATATTCAGAATATTAATTTAAAATCAGAGATTTTTTTTTTCGATTATTTCAACAATACAGGGTCAAATTAAATTAGGTAGCGAAACTCCATGTACGCGATGGGTAACATGAAAGACAAGGGAAAACCGATTTTCTTTATTCATATTTCAAGTACTACATACTAGACTACCAGCGGCGTTGACCCCAATTTAGATATCTATACCCATCATAACTGTGGAGATTCGGTAGCTAATTTTATTACTCATCATAACCCTGCATAAACAGCTACACAGGGTGGCAGGGAGAACTACTCGAAGCCTGCTACCGTGGATTCAGCACATCATCATCTGCCTAGCCTTTTCCCAACTATGTTGGGGTCGGCTTCCAGTCTCACCGGATGCAGCTGAATACCAGTATTTTACATGGAGCGACTGCCTATCTGACCTCCACAACCCAGTTACTGGGTAATACGATACCCCTAGGTAAGACTGGTTGTCACATTTTCGGGCTTCTGACTACCCGTAACGACTGTCAAAGATCTACGAATGACAGCCGGGACCAACGGCTTAACGTGCTTTCCGAGGCACGGAGGGGTCTCAGTATGTAAAGATGGTCACCCATCCACAGACTAACCGCGGCAAGCGTAGCTTAACCTGATCGATCGACCTGTGCGGCTGTTATTATTTGGCCACGGGCCCCTCTACCGTGGATTCAGCACATGACGTATTAATAATAATCGTTAAAAATTTATAAAAAAAATTCACTGTTTCGTACATTTTGACCGCGTAGGTTTAGTTTTCTATGAAACAACAGATTTTTCTTTTTTTTTTCTCACATTGTCAGGAGGTTCCTCGCTCTGGAACCCTGACTGCCGGTAGCTTGGACCCTGTTCCCGTTACCGGTGGGCTACTATTTTTTATATTTATTATATTCTAATATTTAAAAATATAATTTATATGTATTTAATTAAATAAAGGATATAATAATAATAATAATATTCCATAACTTTCACACAACGCCATATAGTCCCAAACTAAGCAGAGTTTGTGCTATGAGTACTAGACAACTGATAAACATACATATACAACGTGTAACGGAAAGGGGGTATCAACCCTGAAGGAGGTGAATGTGCTCATGAAACTCAACAACTTTCCCCAAAGAACATAGGTCGAAATATGAAAAAAAAATTTGGCCCTCCCTTACAAAACTGACTACCAGCTGATTGATTTACTATGGGAGGGCCAAATTTTTTTTTTCATATTTCGACCTATGTTCTTTGGGGAAAGTTGTTGAGTTTCATGAGCACATTCACCTCCTTCAGGGTTGATACCCCCTTTTCGTTACACGTTGTATATTTCTAAATACATACATATTATAGATAAATTACACGGACATGGTTGACATGGTTCAGAAAAACCGATCAAAACGTTCAACGCAGATGGCGTTAAAAAATCAAAAAAAAAAATCGCGGTTTCGTACATTTTGACCGCGTAGGTTTAGTTTTCTATGAAACAGCAATTTTTTTTTTTTTTTTTACTGATAACCGACAAAAAATGTAATAGGCTAGGGTCTCTAGAATCATATTATGCCGAATTCATGGTTACAGTTCGCGCGTCGATGCTGACACCCTGTATTGTATTCAAGTATCAGAAAACCCTACCGTTTGGAATGAAAGAAACAAAACTCACGTATATTGCCGCCCGCCTCCATCTCAGCCTTCATGAGCTGCAGATCTAGTGTAGCCTCCTCCAGCTTCTCGCGGCATGATTCTAGCTCCATCTGTAATTAACGAACGAATCATCGTCTGCCAGCCTCTGTCAGCTTCCAGTCTTACCTTCTTCTACCGGGTTCTCAAAAGGCCGGTTTCGGTATGTTCTGTATGGTCATCCATCCGAGGACCGACCTCAACAGCTAGCTTAACCTTGCGGTTGCCACCACCTTGTTATAAACTATATTCTAGCAAATAAAGAGATAATTCATTCATATTCCTTTCATTCTTTAATTCCTTCATTTCTTTCATGCATTCCATCATTTCATTCATTCACTCATTCTATTATTTCATTCTTTCATTCATTCATTCCAATCAACTAATTCATTAATTAATTCATTCATTGCATTAATTGCTTAGTCACGAGCCCCTCAAGGGAGAAACAAATCGCATAAAGGTTTGTACCTGTAATGCTTCAGATCTCTCTTCTGCCATCTCCTTATCGAGGGCGGCCATTTCTGCCGCCTCTTGTAGCTCGGCGGTCTCGTCGTTGTGGGTTTCAAGAGCTTCCTGCGCCTCTCGGACCTAGAAGGGATAAAGTTTATATTAGAAATATAGTGGTTTAGGGCTGGTTCGAGGTGGCGCGGGAAAACAGTTCCTGGAAGGACTTGGGGAAGGGCTTTGCCCAGCATTGGGACGGTATAGGATAATCAAAAAAGGGGGTTTAGGCTATGATCTTTGACAGTCGTTAACCTTTTGACCGCCACAGTCGTGTATAGACGACAAACCAAAATATTCTCAGCACGCCACAGTCGCGACTGGGTGACAGAATTTTTAACGTAAATAAATGTCATAAAACAGCATTGTTTTGTTTATTTCCCTTGTTAATTATGTACCTTGACTCTTCTTAATTTATTTCAAGTGAACTGCTTTCGTTAGATTTCATCTATAGTAACTTAAGATGACAAAAAAGAAAACCAGATAAAAAGTTCGAAAAACATGGTGCCCTCGACGTCAGTCATCATAACAGGACACGTAGTGATGTAGGTAGCAGTCCATATAACAAGAATATCGACCTCGACAGCAACCTACGTTATATTTGATTTACTCTGAATTCTGCACTAATAAATAAACAAAACATTTGATATTGAACTTTTATGTTTGAGAATACAAGAAAATTTTATAATACTGAACTATGCGCTCTTTAAAGGTCAAGTATTAGTCCATTATCGATTAATTGTAATGACTGCAATGCCCATCTCTATCACACTGTTGTATTGTTTGTGCCGGGAACGCCACAGTCGTCTATGTTGGACAGTCCCATGACGTCAAACGCGGAAAAAATTTAAATAGAGTAGTTCGTTTACTGTTATTAAAGCAAAATACCTATTAATATTTCGATATTATTAATAAATATCGGTTGCGCACCTCTAGTGCAAAGCCGAGCAAATTAAAAAAGCCGTTCCAGCTACGCCAATGTCATCAGAAGGTGACAAGAAAGTACGTCATAATTGAACATAGTCCTGTGATGGTATTGACTTGGTTTTATCGATTGTTGTTTTGAATTGCGGATTTAACGCCGAAACTGTGACACATATCATTTTTATTTCTGTCATAAAGGACAAAGCGGGATGAAATAAAGCGTCTGTATTATACAGCGTGTAACGGAAGGGGGGTATCAACCCTGAAGGAGGTGAATGTGCTCATGAAACTCAACAACTTTCCCCAAAGAACATAGGTCGAAATATGAAAAAAAAATTTGGCCCTCCCATAGTAAATCAATCAGCTGGTAGTCAGTTTTGTAAGGGAGGGCCAAATTTTTTTTTCATATTTCGACCTATGTTCTTTGGGGAAAGTTGTTCAGTTTCATGAGCACATTCACCTCCTTCAGGGTTGATACCCCCCTTCCGTTACACGCTGTATATTTCCGGTATAGTAAGCTTTTATTAAAAACATACTCTAGGTTAAAAAATAAATAGTTAGTGCTTTATCGATATAATTTTGAACTCACTACTATTTTGTAGGTATTAAAGGATGAATTCATAGCTTGGCGCCGAGGGCACGCTTTTTCTTTTTTAACGTGGCGGTCAAAAGGTTAAGGGTAGTCAGAAGCCCAAGTCTGACAACCAGTCTTACCAAGGGGTATCGTGTTACCCAATAACTGGGTTGTGGAGGTCAGATAGGTAATCACAATACAACACACACACGTACACTAAGAAAATCCACGTGCTTGCCATCGGCTCTCATAACAACCCCTCAATCCGTAGCACAGCTGTGGTTAGCGGCAGAAATAGTGCGTCTGTTTGTTCTTCTTTCAAGCAGCAATAGACCAACTTACCCACGTGATTTTTTGCTTAAAGATAGTCTACTACCCTGAAAGTGATATAGGCAAACTTTTGTCGCGAAAAATTTCACGGTTCCTGTGGGATAGACCAGGGGAAGTCGTGGGAAAAACCTCGTGTATCTTATAATCTTACCTTTGCTGAGATGACGGTTAATATAGTGGTATGGATGAAGAAGAAGAAGAAGAAATACTGCGCCGAGTCGAAATAAATTGGGATAGCCCGCTAATTAGACTCTCGCAAGTTCTCCTAGTGTTTGTTTGTCCTATTTTCATGCAGCAACGGGCCAACTTAACCACATGAATGTTTGCATAGAGATAAGTCTCCGAACCAGAGTGATATACAGGGTGTCCCTGGAAGTATGGATCAAATCGAATAGGGGCGTGGGGAAGGTCATTTCCAAACTTTTTAACCCTTAATTGCATGATTTTTACTTTTTAAGCAAATTAAATTTATTTGGACATAACATTAGCTCTATAATAAGGAAAAAATATTTAAAAAAATATGTTCATAAAAACACTTTTTTTTTCTAAATGGCCTGGTGGAAATTTTATATCTTTATGTAATCAGAACGAATCTACTGGGAACAAAATGAGTTGAATATCTCTAACAATTGGGGAATCCCCGTGCTCTGTGGAAACGGAAATATGGCATTGGATTGGTTGATGGAAATTTCCATCATGATGCATTTAAGGGTTAACCCTTAAATCCCTTAAAAATTATTATCAATTTTTGTTTTTTTCAATCACTTCGCATACTGCTCAAAGAAAAAAAACATTTAAAAAAACTATCAGGGCTATCAATTCAATTATTTTCAGGACGTTGTAGAAGAGAGGACCTTTCCTTTGGTAATATTTTCAAGCAGCTAGAAAACATGTGTTCAATAAGAAAAAAAAAAACATTTACTGCAAAGGCTACGTGCTGGCAAAAAATTGATTCAATTTTCGAGCAAAAATTTTATTCAATTGCCCCGACTTTCTCAGGGTTATAACGTTTGGTTATGACCGTGGCCACGCCCCTATTATACTTGCCCCCTGTATATACTTTTAATCCCCAAGAAAATGCACGGTCCTGTGGGATAGACCATGGGAGCGATATCACGAATAAAAGATGGTATATCTGATGAGGTGTGTCTTTTACTCTGTGCTAAATAAATGTATTTTCTTTCTTTCTTTTCTTTTTCTTTATCTTACCTCCTGCTTAGCCCTTTGGAGGTCTCTCTGCAGTTGAGCCTGCGACTCCATGATCTTGGCTTTGAACTCGTTGGCCTGGTCCAGCTGCAGACGGAACCGCTCCAACTCCCTCAGCTTCTCCCGGTCTTCGGCGCGGCGGACTTTGAGGGTTTCTAGCTTCTCTTTGAGGTCTTCTACTTCGGTTTTTAGAGTTGTTATCTGGAAAAATGATTCGAGGGCCGTTAAAAAGCTGTATTTCGGCCGTTCAGAATGGAATGTGGCTCTAAATACTTGGGTACCATTTTTTATAAGCCGTGTGCCCGCTGGGATCCAATCGGCAAAAATTACGAATGCCCATACAATCTCGAATCCACTTTAAGGTGGCACTAGTCGATATTTTTTCCATTAAAATTTTGGCATTGTGCATCCAAAGTTAAACATATCGTTTTGTCTTATTATTAATTTTGTCTGTACGGAAACAGAATAGTAAAATAAATAGGCATTAAAAAGTTATGACCCAACAAAGATTCGTTTTTATTAATAGGTATTATAAAGAGGAAAGATTTGTATTTTAGTATGTATGTATGTTTGTAACGAATAAACTCAAAAACTATGGACCGATTTCAAGATAACTAAACTAATATTTATCTTCTATCCTTTTCTTAATGAAATAGAAAGAAAAAGATACACTGAACAAGTCAAGTCGAAATTGGCAACTTGAGATCTCGACCGTATTGATCGTTATCTGAAACAAGATTTCAAGAACGAGATTGTCTTCCCACGAGAGTGGATCTCGAAAAAGGCCCGAGATCTCGCGAGATCGAGATTGCATTCCCTAGTATGGTGTTTTATTTTATTTTCATGAAATCATTAACTGCTGATATGCACCGTAAAACGTCCGTGACGTCACTATAAGGCGCGGGTCGTTACGATGTTTTTTACAGAAAAAAAAATACTGTCTCGCTTCTGATCTAAGAGAAAAAAGTCTAAATGACTTTTGATTTGTTTTTTTTTTTTCAAATTAGGCTGAGAAATAGCACTTTCTGAATATCAAAATTACATAAGACAGTCCTCCAAAACGCTCGCCCTTCACCACTTCCTAGTGCTTTCGCTGGGAAGAAGAAGTGGCGCAACAAACTCCCCAGCAGCACAGCTGTCTTTTCAGTTAGAAAAACTTCCTTCTATACAATAGTAAGTATGCAAGGTAATGAACATTACGAGACACAGAACATTGAATTAAATGATTTGCCATATGTCAGCTAGTCACGCCAATATAACAATAAATACAATGAAAACTATACTCGAGCAAAAAATAATAATACAGTAGAGCGTCGATTATCCGAACTAATTGGGGGACTTGAGTGTTCGGAAAATCGGTATTTTCGGATAATCGAACTACCTATATGTATATTGATTCAGCCATACATATTTACGTACAGGTTTAATAATAAAAAACCATATTTACATTTACATAACAAATCGACAAGTCGTGACAAGTGACTGCCGCAAGGACCAGGCCCGGGTCGACGGCGCGTTGTGTTCCACGCGCGCCTCAAAGAGATGTCAGCAGTAACTGACGGGGTCCGCTGGGGCCGATGCCTGCCAGCGGTCGCGGGTTGTTCGAAAGAGTTACCGTGGCCCTTGGCACAGGCAACTGAAGGAACACGGGTGGGTTTTAGTCAGTAAAAGTCTGACACAAAGAGCGGGAGAAGTTATACGATAATTTCCCACCAAAAAAAAAAAAGTTGAGGAAGACGGTTCCTCGTCTATGGTTATACACTTTCGTAACTACCAACCTCTTGCTGCGCCTGTATGTTGGCTATCTTGTCCTCCATACTGTTGCTCGCCGGCTGTGGCGACGTGATGCTCTGACCGGGAGTGTACTGAGGAGTCAGGGTCTCAACAAAACCGGTCTGGAAACAGTGTTAAAAAAAAAAGTTTATTTCCGTCAAACTCAAAGCATTTGCTTCGATAAAACTAATCACAGATACTTTTGAACTGTCAATGAAGCGATCAGTCAGAAATATGAAGCTAGTTGTCCATACAATGTGTTACGTTAAATGCGCAAAACCTGAAAATAGTTTGATCAGAATAACGAGCAGAATTAATTGAACCACTTTTTAATATAGGTCACATTTTTCAAAAAATCTTCATTAAAAACGTTGCCCTGTCTATTTATTAACAGGTCAAGCAACCCAATGTAGCGCGGCGCAGTGGCCCGGTGACGGCACCTCCCTCGATAAAGCGTCGTCGCAGACGCAAGAAACGATCAGAATGGCCAGTAAAACTAAAACAGCACATAAAACCTTTACATTTTTTAATCACTTATTTTCTCTCTGAAATAGGTCAATTGAATTAAAAATCAGTTCGGGTGTCTCGAGGTTTTGCGCATTTAACGTTACACGTTGTAGAAAGACTCGTAACAAGCCCAAAATAACCCCCCCAAGGCGTCATTCGGGAGTAGCCCAACAATTTTGATACCTAACTCTTTATGCGACCTACCTCAACAAAGGCCGCTCTCTTTCCCTGCTCAGGCGACACGGCCCTTTCCGTCGTCGGCGAGGCGTATGATGTCAGAGACTGTCGACTGCTGGCCAAAGAGGTGCGCGAGCTGGAACCGTCCTCAAACCTTAAGGGTGCTAGTCTGGTGGGGGCCGAGTTGAACCGACCTGATAGTCTGACAGTCCTCGTACTAATTTTGAAGACAAAGGAAGAGGTTTAAAACGTTTGTCTAGCAAAAATGTACCCTAACGTGAACACGTGAGAGTGCGTTTTTGCAAGGTTGTCGGGTGATTTTTCACCTTCTAATCTATCATTGCGATGTTTCGACGTTGTGTTTAAAATTTCACTGTTAAAGAGCTCAAAGATCAGGCAGAGACTTCGAACTGGCTTCGCTGCAGTCGGGTAAAAAGTCACTAAAAGCCCGTATTCATGGTAAAAAATTGTTTATAAACAAAGTTTAATCAACATGTTCCTGAGTTGTTGTCAACATTTTGCAGAGTTGATCATGTAATGTTGACAAGTTTGCGACAACATCTGTTTATTAACAATTGTTGACGTGTGCGGACGTGTTTGCAAACAGTTTTTAAACATGGCAGTAGTGTGGAATACATTAGATACAAAGAACACAACAGCACTACTTCCTCGGGCAACATTTTAACGCAGACCAGCGTGTGGACAAGACATATTGATATAAACTTTGTTTCCAGCAACGTTTTCGTTGCTCATCAACAAAGTTAATCAGCTGTTGCTCAACAAAAGTTTAACATAAACACGTGAAATAAGTTTTTGTGCTTCCATTAGGTCTGCTGCATTGATCTAAGCTCCACACAAATTATTCTGTAAGCGATTTTGATCATCAGAATTATTTCGTCGGAATCGCTAATGCTAGATTGGAAGATTACTTATTTGTTGTTAAATAGATTTGTTTCTGTTCCCTTATTCCTGTCATAGATTTCAGATTCGTTTCAACTCAGCAGTTCGTCATGCGATATACAAAGCGAAACCCGTACAAAATGGCTGAAATCAACATCTAAACGACATTTTCTCTTTATGTAAATGAGCACATTGCTTAGTGCCTCATGTAGCGGATTGCACTAGTAGTACTTTAGCACCGTTCTGCAATTTTTGACTTCATTAATGATGCTCTGCGTTGTTTTAGCTACTAGCAAAGGGTTGAAAAAAGGGAAAGGAAAAGGGTTGAAGGGTTTGAAGGTCCGTGGCATACCTACTGTCACGCCATTTTGTTTTTTTTTTTTTTTTCAAAATGGTGGCCACGCATGAAACCTATCAATACAAACAGAATACATAATGAGACCAGACCCCGTAAAGTGTGACGTTTCCGAGGTATTAACGTTCAAAGTGTACCACGTGACATCCATATTTTTTTAAATTTTTACTACTTTTTAGTAGTCGGCTGTAGCGAGCTTCTGAAGAGCGACGACACCGCTGATTGGTGATTCCACAGCACGTTGCTAAGGTACAACGTTTACAACGTTTACAACGGATACAACGTTTAATTTTCGTCGAATGTCAATATTAGCCATTTTGTATTGAGCTTAGTTTCGAAGCGAGACAGATCAACAAGCGGACAGTTTATTTCAATTTACTCGAATATTTCACGTATACAATAAGCTATAATTTTATAAACTTGTTTTGAACGACTGAATCAAATTGTAGGCAGTACAAGAAGGCGTTAACAGGTAATTATAGGTGATATTTTTTGACGAGATAACGTCATAAATCTATGAACGCCGGCTGCACGCACGAAAAACCATGACTCATTGTCACGTTCCGCCTGAGCTGAGCGTGCAAGCGAGAGCCCGGAACAAGCGATAGAGAGGCACGATCGGCCTAAGTGTTCGGCTTGTGACGCATTTATCTCTCTTCCACTATGACGTTATCACGTAAAATTATCGTCCGTAAACCGACTTTACAGACAAGCATTTTTTTTTTATTGCAAATAGGCCAGCTCTGGACCTCGATCTCGCCTGGTCGAAAGCGATGGATGAGGTCCATGATGAAACAAGCAAGCCCAGAAGATGCCTATGTGATATACCTTGCCGCTATGTGTGGGCAGCAAAAGAAAAAGCACCTTCAAAAATAGGAGTGAATACATACTGCCTACAATTTAATTCGGTCGTCTTAAAACATGACATATCACAAACTACGCATTCACCATAACGTAACATAAATAGCGAGCCGACCGAATACAACCTTGTCTTTCTATGAAAAAAATTGAGTTTCTTTCCTCTAATATAATTTAGTTTTAGGAAATCTTAGTTGGATATTTTGTATACAGTGCCCTCTAAAGGTTAGTTGACATTTTTCCACTTCAGATGTGATGCCACATTATGATTTCTGTTACGGACGTCGTCGCTTCATGATTGTATATGATATAAATTAAGATTAGACATAAGGATGATTAAATAAAAACCATTTGATAGTAGGGAAATTACTAATGTTGACAGAATAGGTTGTTTTATTATCCTGTAGAAGTAAGACGTCAAAGTACGACATTGTAAAGAGGACACGAACACATTCGTACAGGTTTGGACAGGTCGAAACCTGTCCGATCTCCGCCATGGTTAAACTCCGAATAACGAAATGTGATTGGTTGAATAAATATATCGTGTTCGCCTCCTCCCACTACTTGCACCCTGTAAAAATGATATATAATCAGGGTGGTTAGTCGCAAAATTGTAGTTCAATAGTTCAGCTGCAGTCGTCTCTTAAAAGTGAAAAGTGAATCAAAACTGTGAATCAAGAATAAATCAACTTATCATCAAACCAGGTATTTTATTTCTAAGGAAAATACAGTCCACCTTGACAGTTTGGTCCTTCGAAGACGGATTTATTTGGATCATCACTTGCCTGGTAAGTTGAAAATCAAGAAAATAGTGCAGTGTTCCTGTAATTATGAAGACGAGAAGTATTGCGGCGAAAGAAAGTGAGGCGGAATCGGGCTACGACAGCCGACGTCCTCGAACATTCGAAGAACCGCCAAGATCGCCATCAACGGTTGCGTCTGTTTTGCCCCGCGCCCCGCATGAAGTGCCAGTGACCGCACCCCCCGTCACCGCCGCGACGGGAAGGGTTGCGCCGTCGTATGATGGTGCGTCCGCCGCGCTTACCGCACCAGCTCCTCATCGCGTACCGGTGAGTCGAGCAACCGCGATCGCGAGTGTAACAGTGCGTGAAGAACAACTCGCCACTCCAAGCACGTCGCTCCAGTCAAGAATACAGGACTCTGCCAGGACAATGACGGCAAATATGTCGGTAAGAGACACTGCAAGCACGATTAGATCAAGAAGATCCTACAGCAGTGATGTGGCAAGAGTGAAACTAGCAGAATATGAGGCACAAAAAAGAATTGCTGCAATAAGGAACGAGCAATTAGAGATAGAAAAGGCTCTAGTGAACAAGCGGTTCGAATACGAAGTATCGGCGATTGAAGCAGAGGCAGAGGCTCGCGAAGAGGGCTCCGGACATAGGAGTGAAGACAGGGTGGATGAGTGGCTGCAAAGTATTGACCAAGGCCACCCACCAGTCACCGAACAAAGAACTCAGCCGCCGCATCCCACCGCCCAAGAAACCGCTGCAGAGCCGAACACATGTGTCGACGCTACAACTCCTGCCATGCCACGAAGGAGACAACGTTCGACCTCACGTTCGCCCACAAGAGGGGAACGTCGAGTAGGAAGAGGTATCGAACAATTGGCCGACACGCTAGACAAAATGATGCGTGTACGCCCGCCGCCACGACAAGTGACAGAACTACCCTTGTTCACCGGAGCGGCTACGGAATGGCTACCATTTAAGGCAGCTTATGAAGACTCATCAAGTGTCTACAAATTCACCGCAATGGAAAACCTAGCAAGACTGAGGAACTGCATCAGAGGTCCAGCAAGGGAAACTATTTCTGCGCTATTGTATTCTGCTTCTGACCCGCGAACAATTATGAAAACGCTGGAACAGTACTATGGAAGGCCGGAAATATTAATGGACCACGTGATGGAAGACATAAAGAAGTTACCTCGACTTACTAGTGTAGCAAGTGAACTGAACTCCTTCGCGGTGAAACTACAAAACATAGTGTGTGTGCTATCCAACGTGGACAATCGTGGATACCTGTGTAACCCTATGTTAGTGCGTGAAATCGTAGAAAAATTAAGCCCGCACGTGAAAGCAAGATGGTGTGACTACGCTTCTGAGGCTGTGGAAACATCAGGTGAGCCTGAAATTATGCTATTGTCTCGATTCCTGATGAGAGAGGCTGACCGTGCCATGAGGTACGCCTTCACAAACCCGACGCCCACGCCCGCACCGAAGAGAGAAATGAAAAATGTGGTGCAAGCTAGTACTAAAAGAAAAGCGGGCCGAGAGGTCATCTACACCACATCAGAAAAGGAAGGAGAGAAGAAACGGGTATGTTTGTGTTGTGGTGGTGACCATGAAGTACCTAAGTGCGCCAAATTTTTAAAAATGAGTGTCGACGACAGATGGAATTGGGCACGAACAGAAAAGGTATGTTTTAAATGTGTTACTAATCGCCATCGACGAGAGCACTGCCGAGCTAAACGATGCGGCAAAGAGACATGCACCCGCCCGCATCACGCGTTGCTTCACAAAGACATAAGAGAGGTGTCGCAACAAAAAGAAGAAGCAACGGATGTCAAACCCGTAGCAGAGTCCGTGATGTCTGTCTCAGCAAAAGGTAATGCACCACATCGTGTACTTTTAAAGATGTGCCCCGTCATCTTGTATGGACCAGGTGGTCAAGTGAGCACATTCGCGCTAATGGACGAAGGATCGACGACCTCACTCATCGATGAAGATTTAACACGCCGTATCCAAGTAAGAGGGCCAGTCTCTACACTTAGAATACAAGGAGTGACCTCACAGCCACACGAAGAACATAGTGAAGAGGTTAAGCTGCAAATTCGTGGCCAGAACGGGAACCTCCAGGAGTTACGCGCACGAACAATAAAGGATCTGCGACTTCATGGTCAGACAGTGGATAGATCGATATTAACTAAATATCCACATCTTCGAGACATACAACAGGATGCATTCTTTGAGGAAGCCACACCAAAAATATTGATAGGTGCGGACAATTGGCACTTGATTGTGACTCGAAAATTACGCATGGGCAAGAAGAACGAGCCTGCGGCCTCATATACCCAACTGGGATGGGTAATCCATGGAACAGCGCCGCGCTCAATGTTGACTCAAAAGGAGGGTCAACTAGTGCTTCACATCTACGACGTGTCTGCAAAGAGACAGACAGAAGATGTACGGCGCGTAGAAGAAATAGTGAAAGCACACTTCAGAATTGATGCCCTAGGAGTCTCCCTGGCGAAGAAAGTCAGACCGGAAGATCAAAAGGCAATCGACGTGGTCCAACGAACAATGAAGAAGGTTGGTGAACACTTCGAAGTAGGTCTGCCATGGCGAGACGAAGACGCTCCGATGCCTAATAATTATCACTGTGCCTTGAAGAGACTAAAAATGATGGAAAAGAAGATGGATTCTTCTCCAGACTTCGCAGCACAGTATCGCGCTCAAGTAAGAAACCTCCTCGATAAAGGCTACGCTCAAGAGTGCGATGGACAAGAGGCAGAAAACAATAAAATATGGTATCTGCCACACTTTCCGGTCGTGAATCCTAACAAGCCGGGAAAGATGCGGTTGGTTTTTGACGCGGCACACCGATACAGCGGAGTGTGCCTCAATGACCACTTACTAGAGGGACCTGACCTCTTGAGATCGCTACCAGGAATCCTCTTCAGATTCAGAGAACGTCAGGTAGCCGTGACAGCAGATATTCAGGAGATGTTCCTCCAAGTAAAAATAAGACCACAAGACCAAGCAGCTCAAATGTTTCTCTGGCGAGATGAAGAACGTGAGAAGCCACCGAAGAAGTACAAGATGGTATCAATGATCTTCGGGGCCTCGTGCTCGCCATTCATCGCGCACTCAGTGAGAGACGCCAACGCGAGGCTTTACGCACAAGCATACCCCAACGCTGTGCAAGCAATAACATCGAGCCACTACATGGACGACTACGTCGATAGCTTCACGACAGAAGAAGAAGCCATAAGAACAGCACAAGAGTGGACAGCGTGATTACAGAAAAACGAGGGCTCAATGCCGAAGTGAAGCTTGGTCAGAGACAGGAAAACTCTGATAAGACGCTCGGCTTGCTCTGGCATACAGAACGAGATGAGTTAGGCTTCAACACAGGACTTAGCCGTCTAGCACCCGAAGTAAAGATGAGAGACAGAGCACCGACGAAAAGGGAAGCCCTCGGAGCAGTGATGGCCGTCTATGATCCCCTCGGTCTCATCAGCCATTTTACTATCACTGGTAAAATTATACTACAGAACTTATGGAGACACGGAGTGGGATGGGATGAAGCGATTCCCGAAGAAGACTTACAACATTTCGAGGAATGGCTTCAAAGTCTAAGCGTGGCAACGAAACTACGCGTCCCAAGGTGCTACGGGAAGAGCTCGGAAGACGAAATAGAGCTCCATGTTTTCTGCGACGCGAGCGAGCAAGCGTACGCAGCAACTGCCTATTGGAGGATCCTGAAACCAAATGGAAGAGTGACAGTGAGCCTGGTTGCGGCAAAAGCAAGGGTCGCACCATTAAAACCAGTAACCGTCCCTCGACTCGAACTCCAGGCAGCAGTAATCGGCGCACGATTAGCAGAAACAATCAAAAGGGAACATCGAGACAAACCCAAAAGCGTGACGTATTGGACAGACTCACAAACAGTCCTACGTTGGATTGAAAAAGATGCCATCAAGTACACACCCTTCGTGGCACATCGCTTGGGTGAAATAGCAGAACTGACCGACGTCAGTCAATGGAGATGGGTGCCCACAGAACAAAATGTGGCAGACGATGCGACGCGCCCTAATTATAAACTACAGATGAAACCAGAAGATAGATGGTTCATCGGACCTAAGTTTCTATACAACAATGAAGACCTCTGGCCGAAAGAGAAAGCCAAGAAAGAAGACCAGGAAGAAGAAGTGACCTACGTGGTCACAGAAACTGAAAAGAAACACGCTTCTTATCTGCCCGACATAAGCAGATTCTCCTCTTATGAGAAGCTAATACGAACTACAGCGGTACTCTTTCTCTTCAAGGAAAAGTGCAAAAGCCGAGCCAGCCAGATGACAGTCGACCTGATAGAAAAGGCCGAGAAGACATGGATAAAACAAGCGCAGCTCGACGACTACGCAGAAGAGACAAAACTATTGGAAAAAGGAAGACCAGTGCCCAAATCCAGTAGCCTGTATAAACTGGACCCTTATCTGGAAAACCAGATTCTCAAGGTAAGAGGGAGGATCGGGCACGCTGCAGTTCCAGACACGAAGAAGATGCCTATCATCTTACACGGCAGACACCCATTTACCAGACTACTAGTAGAAGACGCCCATCGAAGAGCCGGCCATGCAAATAATGAACGCGTGGTCAATGACCTAAGACAAAAATATTGGGTGGTCAATCTACGCCCTACAGTAAGAGCCATAGCGCAGCGATGCCAACTCTGTCGCATCAGAAGAGCGACACCTGTAAAACCGGTCACCGGAAACCTACCGATGGAACGACTAGAAAAGACACAGCGACCCTTCACTCACTGCGGAATCGACTATTTTGGGCCGATGACAGTGGTCATAGGAAGAAGACATGAGAAACGCTGGGGAGCACTATTCACCTGCCTGGAGATTAGGGCAGTCCATCTGGAACTAGTGGCAAGTCTGTCCACCGACTCGGCAATAATGGCCATAAGGAGAATGGCAGCGAGACGAGGATGGCCCCGAGTAATGTACTCGGATAACGGCACCAATTTCCGAGGGGCAGACACGGAGCTACGAACGGCTTATGAAAAATGGGCCAAAGAATTCCCTCACTTCGGGCTCTCACACCGAATGAAGTGGAAGTTCATTCCACCAGGGGCGCCGCATATGGGGGGAGCGTGGGAACGATTAGTACGCTCTGTCAAAACGGCGCTAGGAGCGACACTATATCAGCGGGCGCTAAAAGAAGAAGTGCTGCTGACCGTAATGATAGAGGCCGAATACTCTATAAACTCTCGGCCTCTCACTCACGTTTCCGTTGATCCTAAGGATCCGGAGGCGTTAACTCCGAACCACTTCCTTATCGGGACCTCCTCAGGCCTTCCTCACACTGGGCCTTGCGAGGAGGCCAGCCGTAAGCAATGGAGAGCTGCCCAAGCGCTCGCCGACCATTTCTGGCGGCGCTGGGTAAATGAATACCTGCCGACGCTCGTGCCCAGGGGGGCATCTGACGACCAACGACGACCTCTACGTGTTGGTGACCTGGTTGTCATCATCGATCCTACATTGCCACGAGGAACGTGGCCCCGAGGCGTCGTGGAGACTACGTACGTCGGTCCAGACGGCAAGGTGCGATCAGCCGACGTCAGGACTACGGTGGGCATCCTTCGGCGACCCACGACGAAGCTCGCCGTCCTCTGCGTGGAAGATAAGGCTACGGTAGCCCTGCGCCGGGGGGAGGATGTTACGGACGTCGTCGCTTCATGATTGTATATGATATAAATTAAGATTAGACATAAGGATGATTAAATAAAAACCATTTGATAGTAGGGAAATTACTAATGTTGACAGAATAGGTTGTTTTATTATCCTGTAGAAGTAAGACGTCAAAGTACGACATTGTAAAGAGGACACGAACACATTCGTACAGGTTTGGACAGGTCGAAACCTGTCCGATCTCCGCCATGGTTAAACTCCGAATAACGAAATGTGATTGGTTGAATAAATATATCGTGTTCGCCTCCTCCCACTACTTGCACCCTGTAAAAATGATATATAATCAGGGTGGTTAGTCGCAAAATTGTAGTTCAATAGTTCAGCTGCAGTCGTCTCTTAAAAGTGAAAAGTGAATCAAAACTGTGAATCAAGAATAAATCAACTTATCATCAAACCAGGTATTTTATTCCTAAGGAAAATAC
The DNA here is from genome assembly GCA_949629135.1 of Eremobia ochroleuca. Classification (NCBI taxonomy): domain Eukaryota; kingdom Metazoa; phylum Arthropoda; class Insecta; order Lepidoptera; family Noctuidae; genus Eremobia; species Eremobia ochroleuca. The sequence continues at coordinate 1,113,670 of OX451413.1, forward strand.
AGTCCACCTTGACAATTTCAAATAAAAAAAAATTTTAGGTACTCTTAATGGATTACTTGATTACTTTTTATGATAAGTCAAATATAGTAGAATTAGTTAGTTTTTAATTTAAATGTACCTATGAGTGTAAAACTATAGACTAGATTTATGTCTGAAATAAATAATTTATTATGTCATTTATTTATCTTCTTATTTTGTTACATTTTTAAATGTTTCTTAAAACATAAAAAATAAGTATAAAAAAATAATATATAATAAATTATTATTATCATTAGTCAATAAAAACGTTATAGCAGTTCAAACATTTAGATCACTATAATTTTAAATCATAATGTGGCGTCATCTTAATATTTTTCACTTTTCTTTATATAGGTTTTGTTTTTTTTTTCTCTCGCTACCCCTTGTGTGATGTCACATCATCAGCGGCAAACTTAGCGGGAAGAGGTTGTACTTCAGGGGCTCACTGGACAGTCAGCCCCGGGGCTCACTGAACAGTAAGCCCCGGGGCTGACTGTCTAATACTTTTACTAAGACATGAGTAATTCTCATATATTTCGTGCCGATGAGAGAGGAGACAAAAAAAAGGTAGTATTCGATCGGAAAACAGAAATACAGGATTTTACAAACAGACGTTTAGTCACAGAACATAAAATACGCTTACAAATAAAAATAACAAATAAATTATAAAGTAAAATAATATGTGCGGCATGAAATGAAGCGGTGAACTTAAAATTAAAATACAATTATTTTAATTAAATGAAATATACAAGGTGTCTCTGATATTAGTAGCCAATGATGAACTATTTGCCTCTAAATAAAACATATTTAACCTTTACAGGACAAACATACAGAAAATCTTTTACATTAAAAATCCTATTAGTGAAAATACATCCTGTATAGTGACCACTTGTAACTGGAAACACTCTGTATAACAATTTAAATGCAACACAAACTCTACCTTAATAAAACCATTTTTTTCGTTATAAACTATAATTATTTCTTAAATACAGCATGCTGTTAATCAAATTAATAAAAGTAAACATAAAATTAAAAGTTGTGCAACTTAAAATTAATAAAAATAAAAAATGTAGAATTTGTGTAAGGACCATGATGACAGATATTTTTTGTAAAAAAAAAAATCAACTTCGTTCGCGTGTGTGTGAGGAAACAAATTTCATTAAATGGATTTTTTTTGCGCGGATCCCTAATTCTTTTTCTTTTTCTAAAATAAAAGTAGCCGTAGTTACTCTTTATAACATCAGCTATCTTCCAGTGAGTGTCCCGTCAAAATCTGTTCAACCGTTTCGGAGACTAGACGGAACAAACAGACAGACTGCATTTTTTTTTAAGACCCGTGTAAACTTTGATATGCATTTATTAAAAAGCTGTTATTTTGACATTACAAACAGACACTTAAATTTTATTTATTTGTATAGACATAGATTTGTTCTTAGAGTACCGTATCAATACGAAAAATATCCGTCTACAGTGGTCCGCAAGTACTTCATTTTATTCGATACGTATAGGCTACAACAGCTCAACATAACAGTTATGTTGAGCTCAACCGTTACTGTTGAGCTGTTTTGTCTTTGGTCCATAATATACCTTAGAACCAGGCAACAAATATTGATAGTCTATGGTGGTTTTAAAGGAGGCTGTTTGTCAAATATGATAAGTTTTAAATAGTTGATAATTAGTAAGTTACTGTCAGTGCAAGAAATATGAATACGACATTAGAAAGCTTTAAAAACTTGAGGAATTAATAAGGAATATACATGTGATTAAAATAAGGGCCAAATACGGGGTGTCCGAAAAGTCATGGATTACCTTTTACCTGCTGATGGGCCACATTGAGATATACCAATAAAAAAAAATTTACCTACCAATAATTTTTTTTTTTTTTTCACCAGGGCCGATCAAAAATAAGGCAAATTTTTTTTGGTGAAAATTTTAAGTTTGAACCTAAATTTTAGATATTTAAAAGATGATATCTGTAACTTTCTTGTATTCAATCGATAGTAGAATGATTCAAGATGAAAATAAAAAAACCTGTACTCGAGAAAATTTTCATTCGTAGAAATGGCATGGAAAAACTGATCAAAGGTAGAGATTTTCCAAAATTTCATTAAACATCAAAAAACTCGGAAACCATAAGACATTTACTATGGTCATTTTTTTTTTATTGGTAGATCCCAATGTGGCCCATCAGCAGGTAAAAGTATTACTTCAAAATTATGCCTCCATCAATATTTTTGATTATAATATCATTTGTTTTTGAGCAAGAACTTATTTTTTTTTTAAAGTGAAAAAAATAAAACTGGGAAATCCAAATATTTGAAAAGCGACGCCATTGTAAAAGTCTATGACAACAATAAATGTCAATGTGTTTTAGGAGTGTTTGCGATTCACTCCGTTGTCAATGTTATAAACCGTGACGTCACACCAAGTGCGCTTATTACATGTCGATGTAAACGATCAAATAAAAATATTAAAATAAAATACATGCATATTCCCCTATTATGAAAAACATAATATAATAAAGCTTATCTTTTTACTTCAATAATGCCAATTTCTTATACTCCTAGCTTTATGCCTCACCTAGAGTTAACGCCTCATTTCGAGTCACAAACAAACAGTCTCCTCCACAAACAATGGTCGTCATTTATTTATTTATTCAAAAATAAGGCGAATAAATAAACAAATCACCGTGTACTATGTTACACGTATCATTACCTCGACATGGACAGAGTGCCCGCTTTGGTCTGCGCGGGCGACGCCTTCCGACGCACCCTTTGCAACCACCAGAGTTAGTTCGCACACTTTTGTTAAACATTTTTATTATTTTTTTAAGGAAAAGTGATGGTTTAGACTTTAAAACAAAGAGGTTGGAAAAAGGCAGAGTTAAAAGTTATGCCTCGTGGGGAGTAATAAATTTAGCCATATGAAGTCATTAAAAGAGGCTTTAGAGATATCTTTAGACGTATAGATACATCATTTCATTTGTCAGTAATTAATTATTACTTTCCACTAGCCATTACTATTACATTGTGCCTCGTGTTAAGAAATAAAGTGATAAAATTAGTTTCAAACCAAATGGTTGACAAGAAATCTTAACAAACATCGCTTCACCTTAGAACAGTACAATTAAAACAATATAGATTAACAATACATTCAAGAAATTGTCATTTATACAAAAGAATATTTACAATTCCAGCCATTGAACAAGTATTTTATAAAATAAAAGGAATATTACATACACAAATAATGAGTAAAGCATTCATAATATGAATAATTATACAGTTAACTTACAATATTTAAGATGTCATGCAAGTTGCAACTATCTACATCCCATTAAAAAGTTACTAAAATCGAGGCATACTTTTATTGTATGCCTCGACTCTTTTAGTTCACAGTAAATACAGATAACCAGATGAGGTTTTTATGCCTTTTTAAAATGTTTCGTATTTTTTACTGAAATTGAGGCAAAATTTTTGTCATATACAATGCAGCATTTTTTTTAAGACAAATACTACACTACGGTTAAAACACAGATGATATTCAAATTATCATTTTCTTTAGAAATGCTTATCCCAGGTTTATGAAAGGGTTTTCATAACCAGCCGATTTGTTCTGTAAAAATCTCACGGTGAAAACTTAGATGGAGTGACCTTGAAGTGAGCTGTCATTCCACCAGTACGCGTAGCAAGATCACAGATTATCATCTGCCTCGCCTTTTCCCAACTATGTTGGGGTCGCTTCCAGTCTAACTGGATTTAGCTGAATACCAGTATTTTACATGGAGCGACTGCCTATCTGACCTCCACAAGCCACTTATTGGGTAATGCGATACCCCTTAGTAAGATTGGTTGTCAGACTTTCCGGCTTCTGACGACCCGTAACGACTGTCAAAGATCTACGAATGATAGCCGGGACCAACGGTTTAACGTGCTTTCCGAAGCACGGAGGGATCTTGTTCCAACCGCGGCAACCGTAGCTGTTATTTCTTAGCCACAAGCCACTCTTACGAATAATAGACATATATGTTTTATATAAAAAGTGACATATTCTGTTAAAGTGAAACTTTTATTACATCGTCTCAAACTTTTTCGTCTGTGTGTTGCATGTCGCGTGACGGTCGGCCGCGGAGTAGGGATAAAGTGAAAGGCGCTCGTCAGAGCAGCCGAGGCCAATATGGCGGCGCCTATAGTTCGCATCAGCTGACCGTGTAGTGTATAGACTATTACTCATTTGTGTTTTTAGTTAAATGTCTATAATGTGAAAAAAAGTTTCACTTTTACCGTGGTTTCATAAAAACCACACAATCCTTTTTTCTTCATTTGTGACATCTTGCCATAAAAATCTTAGTACAGTCCGTTCATTTTTTTTTTACCTCTGACAGCAGCAATCTAATAGCAACCTTATTGTAATGACAATAAATATCACAATGATTTTGATAGATTTGTCAGTGGCCGCAAACTAATAACAACCTTAATTGAATGAGTATAAAGATCAATGTGATTTTCACAGTGATGCAAAATCAGATGTAAAATAACTGCGAAAGAACTGTATAATATGTCTTCATGTCTTTCGTTTCTTCCGTTTCTACGGTGGTCATGCTAGACGTGCTGATTAAGGGCGTTTGTACACGGTAAGAAAATACGCCGGGCCTACGCAAGTGTGTACACTGCTCGCAGCGGTGCACGAAAAAAATCTTGTCTGCGCAAGACACGACGCGGCGAACGTTGTTGCGGAGAACGTTGTTTCGTGTGTAGAACAGACAAAATTCTTGTCGTGTACACGAAGAATTTGTCTTGTCTGCCGCAGACACGGTAAATTTTCTTACCGTATACAAGCGCCGTAACACTGTTGACAGCTCACTTCAAGCTCACTTAACCTAAGTTTTCACGGTTAGATTTTTAAAAAATAAATCGTCTATGGTCTAATCTCATGAGAACTGATTCGAATGGCTATTGTTAGTTTTCATCATCAAATCGCAACAGCTAACATGAGAAATCACAACGGCCGTTCGTAGAGCTTTCAGATACCCGAGATAAAATGATTTTGGAAGAAACACGTAGTGTAAATACAAGTGGTTCAAGTTACTTCAGAAAAGAAGCTCAGATTCTACACAAGAACATAAAATAGGACAGAACAGGATCAAGCAATATAAAGCTGTGGCTTTCTTCTGCATGGAAGTGATGGATGCAACGGAGGCTTCAAAAAAGGAGAGAGACAGAGATCGTCTTCTCTCCTAAGCCCACAGCAGAGGCAAAAAAGGAATAGCGCGGGAAATGGAGGAAGGCCTTTGTTTAGGAATTGGATAGTCATTGTAAAAAATTTTATAAAACTCTACACAATCTTTAAGATTGAATCTGATTAGATTCCAAACAAATCATCATCTGCCTAGCCTTTTCCCAAGTATGTTGGGGTCGGCTTCCAGTCTAAATAGCAGTATGTTACGTGGAGCGACTGCCTCTGACCTGCACAACCCAGTAACTAGGTAATACGATACTCTTTGGTAAGACTGGTTGTCAGACTTTCGGGCTTCTGCCGACCCGTAACGGCTGTCAAAGATCTAAAATAATAGGCGGGCGCAACGATTTAACGTGCTTTTCGAGGCACGGAGGGGTCTCAATATATAGGGTGACTGATAATTAGTGACCGATACTTAAACACATGATTCTACTCATGACAACAAACAAGTTTTATAATGGGACAAAAAGTGAAATGACGAAAAAAAAAATCAGCTGTTCCCTACATTTTGACGACTCGTACGAACATAAATGTAGGGAACAGCTGATTTTTTTTCGCGATTTTGGATTTGGTCTGATAGTAAAAGTTGTTTGTCATGATGAGTAGAATTATGTGTTTAAGTATCGGTCACTAATTACCAGTCACCCTATACAGCGTGTAACGGAAGGGGGGTATCAACCCTGAAGGAGGTGAATGTGCTCATGAAACTCAACAACTTTCCCCAAAGAACATAGGTCGAAATATGAAAAAAAAATTGGCCCTCCCATAGTAAATCAATCAGCTGGTAGTCAGTTTTGTAAGGGAGGGCCAAATTTTTTTTTCATAATTCGACCTATGTTCTTTGGGGAAAGTTGTTGAGTTTCATGAGCACATTCACCTCCTTCAGGGTTGATACCCCCCTTCCGTTACACGCTGTATAATGGATGGTGAATACGGCCTGCAATTTTGGTCGGCTGAGAAATTAATTTATGTGTATTCAGGTATGTAAAAATGAGGACCTGGTACAAAGCTTCTACTGGATAAAATCATATTTAAGTCAGGACTTTAGGCAAGAGGGGCCCGTGGCTAAATAATAACAGCCGCACAGGTCGATCGATCAGGTTAAGCTACGCTTGCCGCGGTTGGTCTGTGGATGGGTGACCATCTTCACGTACCAAGACCCCTCCGTGCCTCGGGGCTTGTGGTTAAGTATTAACAGCCGCACGTGTCGATCGATCAGGTTAAGCTACGCTTGCCGCGGTTGGTATGTGGATGGGTGACCTTTACATACCGAGACCCCTCCGTGCCTCGGAAAGCACGTTAAGCCGTTGGTCCGGCGACAGCGATTAGTCAGCAGCCCGAAAGTCTGACAACCAGTCTTACCAAGGGGTATCGTATTACCCAGTAACTGGGTTGTGGAGGTCAGATAGGCAGTCGCTCCATGTAAAATACTGGTATTCAGCTGCGTCCGGTTAGACTGGAAGCAAAGGCTAGGCAGATGATGAGTTTAGGCAAGTGACGCAACGAAAATCCAATGCAAAAAGAACGCAGTACATTCGAGCATACGCAATTTTAAAGCTGCAAAAAAGAAGAAGACTGTTTGACCATGGATTATGAAAGACAATAGGCAAGCGGGACAACAGGCATAAACAAAATGTGAAGCTGAATAGCAGGACATCAATGTAGACTGAGTTTCAAAATCGACTAGACGCATCCTAGTTCGCACGACAAATCGCTGAACACGTCTAACGCTAAACATATTACATGTAATACATACATACAACATACATTACATATATTATACATATATATTTCTCACTCTCTCTCTCTCACACACATTTTTCAAAAAATCTTCATTAAAACGTTGCCGTGTCTATTTATTAATAGGTCACGCAATCCAATGTCAGCGCGGCGCAGCGGCCCGGTGACGACTCCTCCCTCGGTAAAGCGTCGTCGTAGACGCAAGAAACGATCAGAATGGCCAGTAAAACTAAAACAGCACATAAAACCTTTACAATTTTTTTAATGACTTATTTCCTCTCTGAAATAGGTCAATTGAATTAAAAATCAGTTGGGGTGTCTGAGGTTTTGCGCATTTAACGTTATACGTTGTAGATAATATTACCGTGCCTGAGTCTACCACGCGGGCCCACTGCGAGTTGGTAGATGTCACTTGTCTTTGAACGTTTGTTTCTAGGACATGCCTGTGTCCTCACGATGTTTTCCTTCACCGTTTTGCGCATTTAACGTTATACGTTGTAGATAATATTACCGTGCCTGAGTCTACCACGCGGGCCCACTGCGAGTTGGTAGATGTCACTTGTCTTTGAACGTTTGTTTCTAGGACATGCCTGTGTCCTCACGATGTTTTCCTTCACCGTTTTGCGCATTTAACGTTATACGTTGTAGATAATATTACCGTGCCTGAGTCTACCACGCGGGCCCACTGCGAGTTGGTAGATGTCACTTGTCTTTGAACGTTTGTTTCTAGGACATGCCTGTGTCCTCACGATGTTTTCCTTCACCGTTTTGCGCATTTAACGTTATACGTTGTAGATAATATTACCGTGCCTGAGTCTACCACGCGGGCCCACTGCGAGTTGGTAGATGTCACTTGTCTTTGAACGTTTGTTTCTAGGACATGCCTGTGTCCTCACGATGTTTTCCTTCACCGTTTTGCGCATTTAACGTTATACGTTGTAGATAATATTACCGTGCCTGAGTCTACCACGCGGGCCCACTGCGAGTTGGTAGATGTCACTTGTCTTTGAACGTTTGTTTCTAGGACATGCCTGTGTCCTCACGATGTTTTCCTTCACCGTTTTGCGCATTTAACGTTATACGTTGTAGATAATATTACCGTGCCTGAGTCTACCACGCGGGCCCACTGCGAGTTGGTAGATGTCACTTGTCTTTGAACGTTTGTTTCTAGGACATGCCTGTGTCCTCACGATGTTTTCCTTCACCGTTTTGCGCATTTAACGTTATACGTTGTAGATAATATTACCGTGCCTGAGTCTACCACGCGGGCCCACTGCGAGTTGGTAGATGTCACTTGTCTTTGAACGTTTGTTTCTAGGACATGCCGGTGTCCTCACGATGTTTTCCTTCACCGTTTTGCGCATTTAACGTTATACGTTGTAGATAATATTACCGTGCCTGAGTCTACCACGCGGGCCCACTGCGAGTTGGTAGATGTCACTTGTCTTTGAACGTTTGTTTCTAGGACATGCCTGTGTCCTCACGATGTTTTCCTTCACCGTTTTGCGCATTTAACGTTATACGTTGTAGATAATATTACCGTGCCTGAGTCTACCACGCGGGCCCACTGCGAGTTGGTAGATGTCACTTGTCTTTGAACGTTTGTTTCTAGGACATGCCTGTGTCCTCACGATGTTTTCCTTCACCGTTTTGCGCATTTAACGTTATACGTTGTAGATAATATTACCGTGCCTGAGTCTACCACGCGGGCCCACTGCGAGTTGGTAGATGTCACTTGTCTTTGAACGTTTGTTTCTAGGACATGCCTGTGTCCTCACGATGTTTTCCTTCACCGTTTTGCGCATTTAACGTTATACGTTGTAGATAATATTACCGTGCCTGAGTCTACCACGCGGGCCCACTGCGAGTTGGTAGATGTCACTTGTCTTTGAACGTTTGTTTCTAGGACATGCCTGTGTCCTCACGATGTTTTCCTTCACCGTTTTGCGCATTTAACGTTATACGTTGTAGATAATATTACCGTGCCTGAGTCTACCACGCGGGCCCACTGCGAGTTGGTAGATGTCACTTGTCTTTGAACGTTTGTTTCTAGGACATGCCTGTGTCCTCACGATGTTTTCCTTCACCGTTTTGCGCATTTAACGTTATACGTTGTAGATAATATTACCGTGCCTGAGTCTACCACGCGGGCCCACTGCGAGTTGGTAGATGTCACTTGTCTTTGAACGTTTGTTTCTAGGACATGCCTGTGTCCTCACGATGTTTTCCTTCACCGTTTTGCGCATTTAACGTTATACGTTGTAGATAATATTACCGTGCCTGAGTCTACCACGCGGGCCCACTGCGAGTTGGTAGATGTCACTTGTCTTTGAACGTTTGTTTCTAGGACATGCCTGTGTCCTCACGATGTTTTCCTTCACCATTTTGAGAGCAGTAGTGATGAAATAATTAGACACTAGCTGCGCCCTGCGGTTTCACCCGCATAAGTCTCGATCCCGTAGGAATATCGGGATAAAAAGTAATTTATGTGTTAATCCTGGTTATAAACTACCTGTGTGCCAAATTTCATCAAAATTGATCCATCCGTTTGTGTGTGAAGAAGTAACAAACACACACACACACACACACACGCTTTCGCCTTTATAATATTAGTGTGAGTTAGAACATAATAATGTCGCGTAAATATGTTTAGCGCTGAACACATTTGGCGATTTGCGGTGCAAGCAGTCCTTAGATGTCAACTCCGTCACATAGAAACTAGCCTTATAGGTAACATGAACCACTTCACCGCTTCAACAAAAACACAGTGCAAAAGCATCTACAGGGTGCTAGATTTCGCTACGTTGTGCTAAGTTATGCTACAGTGCGCTACGTTGTGCTAAATCTATACTCACGTGGTAGGCCTAGACCTCTGCGCCACTGTTATACTAGCGAGGAAAGAAACACACTATCAGTTGGGCACGCTTTATGAGGGCGCGTTCAGATGACAATTTAGATAATAGTTGTTTATTTTATCATTGTTCGGTTCAACCAAAGCACCTGCCATCTAATCTCTTCACCACCCTTGGTTGACTGGTAGAGATTGCCTAAGGCATTAAGTCCGCCTTTGTACCGTTATGTGTGCGAAAATTTTAAATAAATTATAATAATAAAGTAAATTCTTCCATTTTAAGACTGACGCACATTTGAGCATGTCACAGCGCAATGAAGAAATCCTCCCACATCACTTTCAAACATCTTTTGTGAACCATAGAACACTACGGGCAGGCCGCATCGCGCTTTTTTTTTTTTTTAATTGTTTTGCAATGCGTTGTGGCCCTATGCAGCTGTTATGTGCGCTTCGCTTTAAACTGTAATGGCGATTTCTTCCGGCAACGGTAGTCTAAAGGAATAAATCGGACCGATAATGGTCGGGTATTGTGGAGAAACGCCTTGAGAATGAAGTAAGTTTAAAATTGAGAACCCTTCCCGCAAATTATATGACGTAAGATGTCTTTATTGAGCAGCTGAAGAAAAAGTATTTTTTAGATTTTTAAAGAATAAATAAAGAAGTTTTCAGCTACTCCCAAAATTCGTTATGTACCTGAACACGCCCTGAATATTGTTATGTTTTTAGAGAACTGATACCAAATGATTCAAAATTACTTTAAAATTATAGATCACTATAGAAGCTACTATACAGTGTGAGTCTTTATAAAGTGCACATATTAAAAAGGGTGAAAATATAAACAGTTTTATAGACGGAAAAAATGTCAAAAAAAATCTAAAAAAAAATTTAAATGTTTAATTTTTTTTACTCTCGTCTGGGTACCCCATGCAAACAAACTGTTACTACTTTTAAACTAAATGTCATATTAAAACAAAACAAAATTAATAATGATCTCTAATAATAGGCCAAGCTAATAGAGCCATAATTTTTTGAAAAAGAAACCTCATAAATTAATTATTCATGATTTTTTGAAGAAAATTTACCATTTTTTACCATTTTAAAAATATTTTTTTTGACATTTTTTCCGTCGATAAAATTGTTTATATTTTCACCCTTTTTAATATGTGCACTTTATAAAGACTCACATTGTATCTATAATTTTAACCCGGCGAGCATGAGCCAGGGTATCTCACACCCTGGTAAAATTAAAAAGTAGCGTATTTTTTAAAATCCTCGTCTGGCGGCTCTAGCTCGCTCAGTAGCTGAAGGCAGAGGTGTGCAGGACGGGGTAGTGGCGTGATCGCAGTGTGGCGCGAGGCACCGGCCGGGGTATATGTGCGCAAACTTGTCTCGGGTATGTTATACCCTGCCTCATTTCTGACGTATTTTTTTTACGTAATGATGTAATCATAAATTTTAGTTTAGTTTTTTATTTTTTTAGAGTAAATAAACTGTAAACATGTCAAACCATATATGGTTTCCTATGCGGTAAAGGGTTAAAGTCACATACACAAACAGCCACACTTGTTTCCTATGCTCCAAAGAAAAACAAGGTGGTTCTTGTTATGTCCACCATGCACCATGACAATTCAATAGATGAATCTACAGGCGAGAAACAAAAACCTGAAATTATAACATTTTATAATTCGACTAAAGCTGGCGTTGACATGGTTGATGAGTTGAGTGCCAGTTACAACGTTAGTCGCAACAGTAAACGGTGGCCTATGACTTTGTTCTATGGTATCTTAAACATGGCAGCTATCAATGCTTGCATTATACAGTGTGTCCGGACATGGACTAGCGATATTCTAAATACTTAAATATAAGCTATTTTAAAGTACAATTACACTATAGGCTTAGGTCCAATATACTTCCCCGCTATGTGGCAGCCATTTTGTTTTTTTTGTTGAAGTATGCTCTATGCGAGTACAAAAAAAATCATATATCTCAAAGTTTTAGTCATACTGAGATAAAAATAGGCTTATTCGAAAGGCAATAATATTGTCTACCGTCTGCACTACAAAGCAATATGTTCACAATTCCATAACTTTTGAAAAAAAATGTGAAAGTCGAAAAAAAAAACAAAAAATTATGCAATTCAACCAATAATTGTTAATTACTACAAAAACAACCCCGAGAGCTTTTTTATTTTTTATACTAGATCGACAGTTTTTGAGCTAAGCTACAATACTACATAAAATTCACAACTGTATGTCTAATACTTTAAGAGTTATTGTTGTATGAACATAGCGTATGCGCAAGCACAAAAGGCCTTTGTCGGAACCCTAAACAGGAAATCATTAAAAAAACATAACATTCATATTGAATTTTATTTAATGTTTTTTCCAATATTAAATGAAGATTAAAATATCTAAAGCAGTTGCTCAAAGTGGCCACCTCCAGCTTGTAGACACACTACGGCTCTCTGTGCCACCTGGGTTGATGAGAGCCTAATTAAATCCAAATCGGATCTAATTTCTTCGGCGGCTGCCATAATTTTTGCGACGAGTTCTTCCCTGGTATTTGGAACTGTAGCGTATACTTTTTGTTTCATATGACCCCACAAAAAATAATCCAAGGGTGTCAAATCGGGTGAGCGAGGCGGCCACGCTACTACACCACCACGACCGATCCACGGCTGTAGATTATTATTTAAATATTCTCTCACTGCTCGAGAAAAATGCGCGGGTGCACCATCGAGCTGGAACCACATACGCCGACGGTATGATAGAGGTAGGTCCATGAGGCTGTCCGCAAACTGTGTCTGTAAGAATTCTAAAAATCTAGCGCCGTTTAATGTAGGTGGCAATTCCAATGGCCCTATCAGCCTATCGTTGATTATGCCGGCCCACACATTTACTGAGAATTCATGTTGAAATGAGCTTGGGCGCACCGCCCTTGGATTTGCGGAGCACCAGAGATGGTCGTTTCTGTGGTTTGTAATCCCAGCTCTTGTAAATTTGGCTTCATCAGTCCACAGTATTCTTTGTAAAAAATTACGGTTCTGTCTCAAATTTCTATTTATCCACGAACAAAACACAGATCTCGCAGCAAAATCTGGTTCGATCACGTCTTGAACCCGTCGAAAATGATAAGGGTGTAACCCTTCTCTTTTCAAAATTCTCCATACATGCCACTTAGACATTCGAAGTTGCACTGAAATCCGTCTAACGCTTAGTCTAGGATCATTGGTTATTAGTCTAAGCACTTCTTCTTCATCTTCGGGCGATACCAAGCGATTGCGTTCATTAACAGCTCTTTGAATACCTCTTTCCGCTAATCTTGAATGCACGTCGATAAAAGTTTGGCGACTCGGTGTAGGCCTGTTAGGGTACCTTCGTCGATATTCTTGTACAGCCAAATTTGCACTTCCATTGCAAAAGCCATACACAAAGTGTATGTCAGCAATATGTTGCGATGAATATTGACGCTGTGCCATACTTTATCACACTTTTAAATACAAAACACTAACGCAGCACGTAAACAGCACGGACGGTAAGTGAAAGTAGCGATAGCGATCACAACGCAGGGCGAGGGACAACTAAACTAACCCAACTAATAATTTGTCCTTAAAACTGATTTTGTTTCAGGTAGTGGACTAATACGTTCTATCTCGCTTACTCACGGTAGTAACGAACAGTATTTCTCGCCTGCTCTCAGATGGAATACAGTGAATGCCATAAATGACACTCTGGCGGTTAACAAAGACGTTTTGTGCTTGCGCATACGCTATGTTCAAACAACAATAACTCTTAAAGTATTAAACATACAGTTGTGAATTTTATGTTGCATTGTAGCGTAGCTCAAAAACTGTCGATCTAGTATAAAAAATAAAAAAGTTCTCGGGGTTGTTTTTGTAGTAATTAACCATTATTGGTTGAATTGCATAATTTTTTGATTTTTTTTTCGACTTTCACATTTTTTTTCAAAAGTTATGGAATTGTGAACACATTGCTTTGTAATGCAGACGGTAGACAATATTATTGCCTTCCGAATAAGCCTATTTTTATCTCAGTATGACTAAAACTTTGAGATATATGATTTTTTTTGTACTCGCATAGAGCATATTTCAACAAAAAAAACAAAATGGCTGCCACATAGCGGGGAAGTGTATTGGACCCAAGCCTATAGTGTAATAGTACTTTAAAATAGCTTATATTTAAGTATTTAGAATATCGCTAGTCCATGTCCGGACACACTGTATATCGAGCAAATAAAAAAGTTACGATCAAGAGAACACAATTCATTCGTAGTTTTGGCTTATCAATGATTTATGAACACCTACATTCAATAAAATAAAAAAAATAAAATATTCCAAGTTTCATCCGCCAGCGAATCGAAAAACAGCTCGGTGAGCCCTCACCTAGACATGCAAATGTATCCGGACGATATGTCAGATGCCAGGATTGTCCAATTATAAGAAGGATAGAAAAACCAAACATTCTTGCAATGCTTTTGCCAAGCCCATATGTTAGGTACTGCAAAATTTATTTGCGAAAATTGTGCTGATCTCAACAGTACTGACTAATCCTATTTTCAATAAAAAAAAAAAAATAAGTTAATTTACGAGGAGGATCTCATTATCTTTTAGTTTTAAGTTGATTTACATTCCAAAGATAAATATTTCTGTTTAATTCTTGATTTTTGTAAAACCCTAAATTTTGTGCCTGTAATTATTAGAGTATAAGAAAAACGTGAATGGATAAATAATTATTATTTTATATGGAACTTCTTTCATTTAAATCCATTAATTAATTCATTATGATACAAAATAAATCAACAAAATTAAAAAAATAATAATAAGAATTATATTACGGTACATTAAGATAAGGGTATGTCCCACCCTGCCACATTCTTGAAGTAACTTTTTTTCACCTCATGCTCGCCGGGTTAAAAACATCCTGTAAGTATACAAGCTGGCCAAGACATTACAACTGCTTGTATATTTTTCATGACACATTCAAAGCTGCTACGTAAACAAATGTAATAGAATTTGTCTACATATTATGTAATCTGGACAGTGGGACATGAAAGAAGAAAAAAATTTTTATTTTATCAATTCCCTAAACATAATGAAAATAGCAAATGTGATGGAGAATATTAGTAATAACTAATTTATCACATTTACTCAAACAGAAAAATCGGTGTTACAAGACTAAAAAACACTTTCTACAATTTTCTACCACTGAAAACTACTAAATTACCCCCATTTCTTATAAACATTTTTTCATGCCCCTGTTTTTAAATTTACAAAAATGTAATTACAAAAAGTGCATAGAACCTTTACCTGAAAACTTAATTTTCACCTAGCAACATTTTTTGTAAACAAATCCAATTCGCCTAGCAACGTTCTCAATGTATTTTAGTAAAAAAAATTAAATCGGTGATAATGTATCTAACTAGCAACACCAGCGGTTTTAGTAGTTAATACATTGTTCGTCTGGCAATACAATAAAAAATTGCTATTACTTGCATCCTGTAGCGTATGTACAGTGTGGTTCTATACCCTTTAATTTGTTTGCGGGCGCCGTCTGGGCTTGTCGGTGTTGCCAGTGAAGAACTTAAATTTTATTGGTAGAAACAACATTTTTAAACAACTAGTTTTTTTTTTTTAACAAGCAACTTCGTTAATACAGAACATACATGTCTAAACACATAGTTTATCTATAATTATTACATGTTGCTTTCTTAATTAGTAATATCTATTTCTAATTGTAAATCTCATGCTTATAACCCAGTTATTTCACACACCTTACTATTTGCTATAAAAAATTGTAAATTTAGACTAGGTACCCACTTACAAGATGTGTAGACAGCTAATTTAATATTTATTTACCCACGCATATACTTATCCATTAAAAGTGACATATACATAGGTAAATAATAAACATAGTATTTCATTACATCTTACAAATGTAAGAAAATAATAATTTCTCGACCTTTGAGGATAAATTTAAGCCTCAATTATTTACTGACTAAATTCTTCATTGCAGTTATTAATACCAAACATTTTAACACTAGGCATGCAGGCATACTTCGCCGCCGAATTACGCGTGCAGCGGGCCACTAATCTACTAAATAAGTATTTTTACGTGACCCTCGCTCTAGTGACAGACTGCAAAAAACGTAAAAATACGTTGCCCGCATGCCAAGTGTTAACATAATAAACATCTGTCGACACATCTTGCAAAACCTGAATTATCCCATGAATTTATCTTTTATTGTATTTGCAACCAATCATTGTAATCTTTATAATAAGAAGGTCATTAACCTTTTGAACGCCAATCACTTGTATACAAGTTCGTATTACACAAGTGATTGGCGTTCAAAAGGTTAATA
Organism: Eremobia ochroleuca; assembly: GCA_949629135.1. Taxonomy (NCBI): domain Eukaryota; kingdom Metazoa; phylum Arthropoda; class Insecta; order Lepidoptera; family Noctuidae; genus Eremobia; species Eremobia ochroleuca. The sequence continues at coordinate 1,129,892 of OX451413.1, forward strand.
CATTTTCATCACACACAACACTCAAAACATTTACTGTAATTCCGTACCTGCTAAGCCGTCTATTTGTAGCACTGGTCCGAGGCTCCTCAGAAGGTGTCGTAATAGATGTCTCCATCGGATTATCCTCAGGGTCCAGTAACTGGATCTGAGTCTGTCGCACGAACACTCCGTAGTTCTCTTCGCACTGAAATTATTATGGAGAAGATGTTTCAACTCACCGTTTATTTTTTTTTTTGCGTGAATACATGTTTTATACTGTTGTTCGTTTGTATACAAAAATACTGGTATTCAGCTGTATCTGGTTAGACTGCAAGCCGACCCTAATATGGTTGAGAAAAGGCTAGATTACTGATTTGTTCAATTAAAGCAATATATCACTTTTTTTTTTATAATACAAGACTTTTAAAGGCTGTAAAATATATGATGTCAACAACATTTTTGTATAACAAAAATATGAGAATCAAACTAACAAAGCTGTTTGAAGTTTCGAACTGTACTGAAAGAAATGGATACAGTTTTAGCATTATTTCAACATAGGCCTTGATGGCCAGAATGTATGAAATGTTTCAAGTTATTGTTTACTCGCAGTGCCTCGCGGATTCATCCGCCGCGCCGTTTAATTTAAAAGAAATCGGATTCCTACATTTAATTAACACTTTGACGGGCGGTACTAATATACTGATTCCATCTACTGAGACAGTACTAATTTCAATACATTGCCTATGGGCGTAGCGTCAGTACACATCATCAGAAAACATATATGTATAACGAATTCTTAATCATAGTATTGTGCCAGTACGGAAGTCATAATTGTACCTGTGGTGACAGTACGAATTGCTGCGCCTTATGAAAGTATGCAAAATCGATCGTCGTCGAACATACTGATTTTATTTAAGTAAAAACTTAGACGTCGCGCGACGTACTGTCGTATCATTTTTGAGACATTAACGCCCATAGGCGGTACCGCCCGTCAACGTGTTAATACATATTATAAACGCGAAAGTTTGTGAGGATGGATGGATGTTTGTTACTCTTTCACGCAAAAACTACTGAACGGATTTGGATGAAATTTGGCACACAGATAGTTTATAACCTTGTAACGTTGTAGTCTATTATTTTAGTAAATATGTAGGTAAGCATACCAAAACGTCAAGTCATTGTGATATAGTTCCAACTCGTTCACATCACTTAATGCGCCTTTGTTTTGTCTCACTCGCTCACATCTTAGGAACAAATTTACTTCCCACTCCATACGGCCTATGCGCGTCGCGAGCCGCGACCGAGGAGCGGGCGAGAGGACGAGCAGTTGAGTCGCGCGTTCACGCATACACTACACTTGTGCGTGACGTCACACGTGCCGTCTCACTAAGCATTCTAAAGCTCAGATTTTGTTTAAACTATTTTAATATTAAAGTTAAAAAGTTTTCCTATAAATTGTGTAATCCCCGTATTGGGGTTTCAAGTACCGGGTAAATTTGCCCAAAAATACCGCCGCCGTACTGCCGTGACATCTGGCGGTCAACACGGGAGGCTGACTTCAGATACCTATCTCTCCAATCAACCCTGCGGGTTCTCTACCACCCAGGGTCAACTCCTCGGCTTCTGCGTCATCTACAGCTACGCGTAAAGCCAGGACAGTACCTACTTGACGCGCCTACCTCCTTAGGACGAAAAAATTATGACGGGCCTTTCGTACCTACGACCTAAAATAAATTATTAATGAAAGTGTTTAGTGAGTTGGTGTTCTTATTTATCTCATTAAAATTAGTTAATGTTAACTCACACGCTTCATTGGCGCCCTTATCGTGGTATTTTAATGGTCATTTTTTTTCCGTTTCTATGGAGGTAGTTGTTTTTTTATTTTTGGTGTTTGTGTGTTTCGTGATGTTTTTTTTATTTTTGTGAAACGTTTTTTTTTTTTGGTTGCTTAGTAACTAAGGTGTACGTTATAGAAAACTAAGTTAGTAAAGTACAGTCATGTTCAAAAAGTTGTAACAATTATGATGTACAGTCAGCGCATGATATAAGTTGCAAATTTTTTTTTATTCCCTGTCTCAATATTTTTTAAAGTTCCTTATGGACGTTATTTAATTCTTAAGTACACTCAGCAACATAATTTTCTAAATATCGGTTTGTTTTTTTTTTTTTTGTTAAATATTTTCAACTTTTATCGAGTTTTTGTTTTATTGTGCGTACACATTAGTTGCATTTTTTTTATTTTTTTATTTAGAGCTTTTTATTTTATAGTAGATAGTAAAAAAAAAATATTTTTTTTTATTTTTGTGTGTTATTTTTTTTTTTTAGTGGAAGAACAACCAAGACGTTACTAATTTTAAAGTTAAAATTGTAACAGACGGAGTACTTAGTATATTTTTTTTTATTTTTTTGGTTTTTTTCACTTTCCGAAATTATTCAACACTTACCCAACATTTTTTTTTCCTTTCACATATTTTTTTTCTCTTTTTTCCTTTTCTATCATTAAAAAAAAAAAAAATATTGTTATAATGGCTTATCCCGTTAAGTTCATGTCGCTTCAAAAGTCTGAGCTTGAGTATGAAGTTGCCATTAGGGGTGAATCACCAGCTGCCACAGTGCAGGAGCTGCGCAAACAGATAGCTAAGTGTGGACCATTATTTCCTTCAGAGGATATTCTCACCAGCCCTTTCGAACCAACAGACGACTTAAATGGTGTGCTAGATGTTCTTGAAAAGGTTAACGTCACTTTGGAATCTACGTCATTAGATAAGAACACATTGCTGCGAACCCAAAATTTACTTAATCATTTATACCACCGGCTAAACCGCATTACATGTGATGCCAAATTAAGGGAAGACTATGAACAATGTGTTAGCCTTTTCAAGAAGGCCACAATAAGACTTACGTCACTTGGTGATTCAGCCTTAGATCCCCTAGCTGCTTCTAATAGTGATTGCTTATCGGCTGCTCTTTCGACACCGGTTAACGTCACCGTTACTTGTGATGGTAACAATAACAAGTTCTCAAAATTAAAATTCGATGGCAAGTCCTGTGTCCGGGCATTCATTCAACGTTGTGAGGAAATTTGTGTCGCTAAAAATATCTCACACGATAAAATTGTGACAAACGCTACCGACATATTTACCGGTGATGCACTACACTGGTACAGGAGTATTAGGGATACGGTAACGAGTTGGAACGATCTTACAGTGTCTTTGAGACGTGATTTCGATCAGTCTGATTACGATTACAGATTGCTTGCAGAAATTCGGTCTCGCACACAGGGAGAAACTGAAAATATTATTATTTACCTTTCCATTATGTCTGGACTTTTTTCACGTCTGACGAAAAAATTATCAGAGGAAGATAAATTGGAAATCTTACTCCACAACATTCGTCCTATTTACGCGAACACCCTCTCTTCTGTATCAGACATCAAATCTATTGATGAATTGCGAACTTTGTGCCGAAATTATGAGGCTATTCAATCACGATTTTCTCAGTTTAGGGAACCTCCAAAACCTTGCTCGAATACACTAGCTCCTGAATTTGCATATTCAGGACAGTCTAATAATAAAACCTACTCTAAGTATAATAATAACTTTAACTCTTTTAATAAAAACTACTCTAAACATAATAATAACCAAAATAAACTTAATTCTTATAACAATACGGAACCTACTTTGGTAGATACAGTTGATAGCTCTAAGTCTAATAAGAAACAGCGTTACTGCCCCCGTTGTCGTAATAATACACATAATCTGAGGCAGTGTACTGCTAGCAAAGATGAGGTGGTATGTTTCAGATGTGGCCATAAAGGTGTAAAAGCACCAGACTGTCCTAATTGTGGTAAAACCAAACAAACCAACCCAAAAAACTAATTAATGAGAATTGTGCAAATAACAAATTTGATAGCGACGACTGGAAAAACTGGTTACAAACTATCAAACTATTTTTCAAATCGTATAACATCTACTCAATTCTCGATGATAAAGACGATCTCGATGATAGACCTTACGTATCTGTTAAGATTAACGATCTCACTGTTTCGGGACTTCTAGATTCTGGCTCTGCTGTCACTATTTTGGGTAACGGTGCTCATTCAGTGCTAGGTGCTTATGGCTTGCCACTTGTCGAATCTGATCGTATAATAGTGACAGCTGCGGGAGGTCAGAATATAAAAAGTTTAGGTTATATCAATATTCCAATTAATTTCGAAAATCAATTTCATATTTTAAAAGCTTTTGTTGTTCCAGAGATTAAACGAAATCTTATTTTAGGTATAGATTTTTGGCGTAGGTTTAAACTATGCCCAAAGTTTATTGGCAGCATTGCTATGGCCAAGACTAATAATTGTTCTTTGGTCACTTCTCATTCAACCTTCATACAAGGTTATGATAACCTTGATCAGTCACAAAAACAACTAGCTGATAATGTTATTAAGCAGTTTGAAGACATTTCGTATCAGAACAAGGGCTTGGGCGTAACAAGTCTTATCACGCATCGTATTGACACAGGTGACTCGGAACCAATACGCCAGCGGTACTATCGTTTGTCACCGGAGAAGCAGCGTATCTTGGTGGAACAGGTTGACGAGATGCTTTCACTTGACGTGGTCGAGCCTTGCGAGAGTGCGTGGTCATCTCCTGTTCTGATCGTGACCAAGAAGAACGGCCAACCTCGTTTTTGCCTGGACAGTCGAAAACTCAATTCCGTAACTAAACGAGATGCTTACAATCTTCCTTACATTTCCGAGATCTTAGATAATTTACGAGATGCACGCTATTTGACCAGTATCGATCTATCCAAAGCTTTTTGGCAGATTCCGATTGCGTCTGAGGATCGCGATAAAACTGCGTTCTACGTTCCCGGTAGAGGCACATTTCGTTTCAAACGGACTGCTTTTGGCCTTACCAATGCACCAGCTACTCAGCAGCGATTGGTTGACTTACTATTTTCTAAATTTGATCTCAAGGTTTTTGCTTATTTAGATGACATCATCATCATATCTGAAGACTTTAATAGTCACGTGACACTACTTTTACGTGTACTCGACAAGTTGAAACAAGCTAACCTAACAATAAACCTTGAAAAGTCCAAATTCTTCAGCTCTCAGCTTAAATATCTAGGGTATGTCGTTGATGGCTCTGGCTTACGTACAGATCCCGCCAAGGTTGAGGCAATACTTAATTATCCGACACCTAAATGTCGTAAGGACCTCAAACGTTTTTTAGGAACTGCGACGTGGTACAGACGTTTTGTTCCTAAGTTTAGCTCTATCGCTGGTCCCCTAAATAAGTTGACTTCATCCAAGAAAGGTACCCCTTCTTTTAAATGGACCCCTGAAGCGGACGCTGCGTTTCAAAATTTAAAAGAATGTCTAATCTCTGCACCAGTTTTAGCCTGTCCAGACTATACCAGGCCCTTCGAAGTGCATACGGATGCTAGCAGTTATGGTGTCGGTGCAATGCTTACTCAGTCGATAGATGGAAAAGAACACCCAATTGCATACATGAGTAAGTCGTTAACCGCTGCTGAGAAGAATTACAGCATAACCGAACGCGAAACCTTAGCCGTTATTACCGCCCTCGAACATTGGCGTTGCTACATTGAAAACGGTCAACAGTTTACTGTCTACACGGATCACAGCGCTCTTAAGTGGTTTTTGTCCTTAAGTAACCCTACTGGTCGACTAGCTCGATGGGGCGTACGTCTTTCAGCCTTTAATTTCGTAATAAAACACCGAAGAGGCGTAGATAATGTTGTTCCTGACGCGCTGTCCCGAATAGTTCCGGTTAGTGCCATAAATATTGCAAACTCCCATTCAATTTCTAAAGACTGCTGGTACAAAAATATATATAACGGTTGTTTAAATGATCCTTCCAAATTCACAAATTTTATTATTAAAAATAATTCATTATTTAGGTTATCTAAAAATAAACACGAACTAACTTCAGAATTCTCGTGGAAAGAGGTCGTACCTACTGAATACCGCGAGAGCATAATGGCTGAAAATCATTCAGAGCCTACAGCTGGACATATGGGTATTTTCAAAACTTACCGACGTCTTGCCTTACGCTACTACTGGCCTGGTATGTACCAAGATGTCGTAAAATTTATTGGTTCCTGCGAAAAATGTTTAGCTTACAAGTCCCAAAATCATCAAATTTTAGGAGAAATGGGTCGTCCTAAACATTGTTCGCGACCATTCCAAATGATCTCAATTGATCTCATGGGACCTCTTCCTACTTCGAAAAAACAAAATAATTATATATTAGTCGTAACTTGCTGTTTCTCTAAATTTTGTTTAATTTTTCCAATTAAAAGGGCTACTGCTGATATAATTACAAAAATTTTAGAAGATTCTGTATTCTTAACTCACGGCATACCTCAAACCGTGTTAATGGATAACGGTACTCAGTTTACTGGCAAGGTGACAGAGGCATTATTCAAGAAATATAATATCCCAAATATTTATTATACACCAAAATATACCCCTCAGGTAAACTTAGTAGAGCGGTATAACAGAACCATTATCACTTGCATTTCTACCTACGTGGATAATGATCATAGATCATGGGACATATACATTCCTAAGGTGCAGTTTGCCATTAATAACTCTGTGAACGAGGCTACAGGATTTTCACCTTCATTTTTAGTTTTCGGCCGTGAGCTAGTTACATGTGGGTCACATTATACTGATAATGACCTCGGTGACGAAATATTATTCCTGCCACGAGACGTATATGCAGAAAACTTAGGTGTTTTGTCTTCTATCTTTGACAACGTACAAGCGAAGTTATGGCAAGCCCATGTTAAGAATACTTCACATTATAATTTGAGACGCAAGTTTGCCGAATTTGAAATTGGAGACGTAGTCATGAAACGAGCGTACTTTTTAAGTGATAAAGAGAGCAGATTCTCAAAGAAGCTGGCTCCAAAATTTATAAAAGCCAAGATAATTGAGAAAAAGTCCCCGTTAGTCTACGTGTTACAAGACATGTCTGGCAAAAATTTAGGTTCTTGGCACATTAAAGATTTAAAATTAGTAGGAAAAATTAAATAGCACTAAAAAAAAAATCATATTGGTACAAAAATTTTATATGTATTTAAAGACGCACACTTTGTTTTATTTATTCATTTTCGATTCATGACTTACAATCCCTCTCGCATATTCCACCTACTATTGGAACGTCTATTGGTAAGGTATCGGGTTATAGAAAACATGATACCTATATTTTTTATGTTATTGTGCGTCAGTTATATTTGTGTAGGATATATGCAATAACTGCTGCTAGTTCATGTTTGCGAGAAGTATGAAAGATGATTTTTTTTAAAAAAAGGTAAACTAATAGTTAAACTTTAGTTCATAGTGCGGATTTTCTTTCATTTTTCAGATATGACAAAAATCCTTGCTGCGCGCGGGGGGTATTGTAACGTTGTAGTCTATTATTTTAGTAAATATGTAGGTAAGCATACCAAAACGTCAAGTCATTGTGATATAGTTCCAACTCGTTCACATCACTTAATGCGCCTTTGTTTTGTCTCACTCGCTCACATCTTAGGAACAAATTTACTTCCCACTCCATACGGCCTATGCGCGTCGCGAGCCGCGACCGAGGAGCGGGCGAGAGGACGAGCAGTTGAGTCGCGCGTTCACGCATACACTACACTTGTGCGTGACGTCACACGTGCCGTCTCACTAAGCATTCTAAAGCTCAGATTTTGTTTAAACTATTTTAATATTAAAGTTAAAAAGTTTTCCTATAAATTGTGTAATCCCCGTATTGGGGTTTCAAGTACCGGGTAAATTTGCCCAAAAATACCGCCGCCGTACTGCCGTGACATCTGGCGGTCAACACGGGAGGCTGACTTCAGATACCTATCTCTCCAATCAACCCTGCGGGTTCTCTACCACCCAGGGTCAACTCCTCGGCTTCTGCGTCATCTACAGCTACGCGTAAAGCCAGGACAGTACCTACTTGACGCGCCTACCTCCTTAGGACGAAAAAATTATGACGGGCCTTTCGTACCTACGACCTAAAATAAATTATTAATGAAAGTGTTTAGTGAGTTGGTGTTCTTATTTATCTCATTAAAATTAGTTAATGTTAACTCACACGCTTCAACCTGGATTAACACATAGGATATTTTTATCCCGATATTCCCACGGGATCGAAACTTTTGCGGGTGGAAACGCGGGGCACTGCTAGTATTTATAAATAATTTAGAGTAGGTACTTCTGCCCCGACTCAGCGCATCTTCTGCGCATGTTCTTTCGGACTTTTATTTTTATTTTTCCTAGGCTCCTGAGTGTTGTAGTATCATGTCAAATAGCCTTTATCCTTCCTCAAGAATTGAGCTATCATCATCTGCCAAGCCTTTTCCCAACTATGTTGGGGTCGGCTTCCAGTCTAACCGGATGCAGCTGAATACCAGTATTTTACATGGAGCGACTGCCTATCTGACCTCCACAACCCAGTTACTGGGTAATACGATACCCTTTAGTAAGACTGGTTGTCAGACTTTCGGGCTACTGACGACCCGTAACGACTGTCAAAGATCCACGAATGACAGCCGGGACCAACGGCTTAACGTGCTTCCCGGGGCACGGAGGGGTCTTGGTATGTGAAGATGGTCACCCATCCACGGACCAACCGCGGCAAGCGTAGCTTAACCTGATCGATCGACCCGTGTGGCTGTTATTGTATATGCAAAAATATTTTTTCAAATCCGACCGGTCATTCCAGAGATTAGTGCATTCAAACAAACAAACTCTTCAGCTTTATTATGTTAGTATATGGATTAGGTAATGCAACTTCAGTCAATTGGAGAAATTGTGTTGTTACGTTTGTGTGTTCAGTGCAGTGAATGTACAATTTGTGGGGTGTTCAATATTTATGAATTATATTAAAATTGTACAGACGCCAGCACATCAAGCTACTACAATCTGTCAAATATTATTTAGTTTATTTTCAACTTTATCACAGAAGCATAAGGTTCAAAATTGATTGGGAAAGTATGACAGTTTCGGGTAGCTTGATATGCTGGCGTCTACAGTACATCAACGTTTGTCATAACAAAATGACAAACTTTTATTTTAAGTACAATTTTATCAAAGTTTTTGATGGTTGTAGAGCGGGAGGGGCTTGTGGCTAAATAATAACAGCTGCACAGCTCGATCGACGGCTAAGCCACGCTTGCCGCAGTTGGTTCGTGGATGGGTGACCATCTTCACATACCAAGACCCCTCCGTGCCTCGGAAAGCACGTTAAGCCGTTGGTCCCGGCTGTCATTCGTGGATCTTTGACAGTCGTTACGGATAGTCAGAAGCTCGAAAGTCTGACAACCAGTCTTACCAAGGGGTATCGTGTTACCCAGTAATTGGGTGGTGGAGGTCAGTTAGGCAGTCGCTCCATGTAAAATACTGGTATTCAGCTGCATCCGGTTAGACTGGAGTCCGACCCCAACATAGTTGGGAAAAGGCTCGGCAGATGATGATGACAGCTCGATCGACGGCTAAGCCACGCTTTCCGCGGTTGGTTCGTGGATGGGTGACCATCTTTACATACCAAGACCCCTCCGTGCATTGGAAAGCACGTAAAGGCGTTGGTCCCGGCTCTCATTCATGGATGCAAAATAAATGGATACATGCAACAGGCAGGAAAAATAATTGGTTTCCCTGAAGTGAAAAGTGTAATTTGTTCTTCCCACTTTCAAGGGGATAGTTTTAAGCTGTGAAAAGACGCATGTTTTTTGAGTGCCTTGCGTAACATGCTTTCCGATGCACAGAGGGGTCTCAGTATGTAAAGATGGCTAACAACCGCGGCAAGCATAGATTAACCTGATCTATCGACCTGTGTGGCTGTTACAGGTTTCTAGTTTTTAATTTGTATCTATCAATATTATTCATTATTCAACAAGAAACCATACCAGACAGAACCGAATCTTCGACAACTCCTATACCATGTACAGCCAGCACATCAAGCTACCTGAAACTTTCAAATTTTCCCATTCAACCTTGAACCTAATGTCTTGGCAATAAAGTTGAAAATCTATTAAAGATATTTGACAGATTGTAGCAGCTTGATGTGCTGGCATCTGTACATCCACAGACAATGTTGTTTTAAACCTGGCTGATACACTGCTAAAAAGAAATAAACAAATTATAAAAAAAACATACTGTTATTAAGTCACAAAAAAACAAACGACAAAAAGGCTATACGAAAAACAAATACAAAGTGTAACGTTAAATGCACAAAACCTGAAAATAGTTTGATCAGAATAACGAGCAGAATTAATTGGACCACGTTTTAATATAGGTCATATTTTTCAAAAAATCTTCATTAAAAACGTTGCCGTGTCCATTTATTAATAGGTCAAGCAACCCAAAGTCAGCGTGGCGCAGCGTCCCGGTGACGACTCCTCCCTCGATAAAGCATCGTCGCAGACGCAAGAAACGATCAGAATGGCCAGTAAAACTAAAACAGCACATAAAACCTATACAATTTTTTTATCACTTATTTTCTCTCTGAAATAGGTCAATTGAATTAAAAATCAGTTGGGGTGTCTGAGGTTTTGCGCATTTGTTACACGTTGTATAGTGTGAAGGCATATCTCTCTGATATCTGTGCCAAAGTGTGAGTCTAGCCAATTTGATAAGGTTGTGAGGCTGAGGCTGCTCACTGGGTAGTTGAACGCTGCTGAAACCTGTCTAATGACTGTATGCTGTCAACTATTACTTTGTTGACAAAAAACAATTCCGTCAGCACTCTTAAGCCTAATCAAGTTCCGAGATCAGTCAATCTGTAGACAAATCTCTTGCTTGTTACTGTGATTGGTTCGCCAAAATAACGACAACCCATTATAAAAGTTAAAATGCGATTTTTAACTACAATTAAGTTCAGAAAGTGGAGGTATATCCACCAGTGAATACCATTAGCTAAATTCACTAAAATGTTACGAAATGGAACCTTACCGTAAAATAAGCATGACCCCGGACAGTGCCATTGTTTTTTCCCTTCGGTTCGTCCAGTATCACGCCGATCCATTTACCCGTGGCAAACGTAGGGTACCCGACGTATGCGACAGATCCTTTCACATCCTTGCCAACTACCATCACACGCTGGCCCAGCGTTAACAGCTTATCCGACATCCTTACTTCTTATTGTCATATACTGCAATTTTACAGCAAAATTAATAAAAATAAAATACTTAGAAACGAACTTTTGTCGAAGCAGTTTCACCACCTTATTTGACTAAAGAATTGAAGCTGACGATTAATTAACGGTTTTATAAATTACAGCATACTTTTAATTAACGATATTCGGTGTATTTTGTTTAGATTTTATTAGAAATCAACCAAAATAGTACTGCAGATGCAATGCAGAATTCCCGATTTTTGTGTTGTCAAATAACTGTCAGTTTGGCAAATTGCTCATCGACGTTTCGTTACTGCTCTGTGTTCTCATGCATAACAAAACGTTGACAAAAATAAAATATTTAAATATGCTTGAGATGGCTTGAGGGTCCTATTTTTAGTATATATAAACTCTATTCTTATTATATTTTCTTCCACTATCTTACATGCAATACTTTTGTTTCTTAGTGGAAAATTGCCTGCCCCCATTATACCTGCGTAATAACTATCAAGTCATATACCTACACCATATGGACCATATTTCTATTGACTGCATGTTAAACCAGTCTAGAGTTCAGTCATTCCGGTCAAAGCTCAGTATACTTACTTTTATCTTCATCTTCCACAGACCAACATCACCTACTTCTGGGCTAAGCCTCTCCTTGCTTGTGTCAATCACCACGGTCCTGCGTCACAGCGTGAGTCTCTTCCAGAATGCCACACTGCCCATCTCACCGCTGGACTACAATCAAGAAGTATTGGTACTACAATACTCGTACATATAAAAGCAGAGTGGTTTCTGCGGCTTGCTTGTAGTGTCATTTACAATCTCATAATCAGGATACTCGTTTCAATAGACAGCCTGGACAAAAGGCCTGCAGGGTATTTGCGTAACACACTATCAGTAGAAATGGGTTTCATTTTGATAGTTCAACAACATTCATTGCGTTATTTACCTACGTTGTTGAGCAGACACATTTTTCGAACATATAAAGCAATTGATTAGCAGTATGCTTCAAAATGATTCAAATTGAGAGTAATAGTGTATTACGCAATTAGGATGCTGAATGCGAAATAATCTAGCCATTCCATCCTCGTAAGTATGTACCTAGGTACAAACAACACGTTTAAAATATTCTGCTAGCATAGCATAAAAAATATACCTAGCTAAGTATTGCATCAGACTTACGCTTACCTAATGAAAATATAGGGATGATTCATAGCAGCCAGTTGAAATGGGTTCTAAATATGTTTACATAAAAGTATTGATGACGCTATATTTTTCTGTCGTCTTTGTTAACCGTTTATGTAAACAGGGGACAGATAACGATGCATAAATAAATGTCTACTTTAACATTATAAATGTTGATGCAATATACAACGTATAACGTTAAATGCGCAAAACCTCAGACACGCCAACTGTTTTTTAATTCAATTGACTTATTTCAGAGAGAAAATGAGTCATTAACATATTTTTAAAGGTTTTGTGTGCTGTTTTAGTTTTACTGGCCATTCTGATCGTTTCTTGCGTCTGCGACGACGCTTTATCGAGGGAGGAGTCGTCACCGGGCCGCTGCTCCGCGCTGACATTGGCTTGCTTGACCTATTGATAATAGACATGGCAACGTTTTTAATGAAGATTTTTTGAAAAATGTGACCTATATTAAAAAGTGGTTCAATTAATTCTGCTCGTTATTCTGATCAAACTATTTTCAGGTTTTGCGCATTTAGCGTTACACGTTGTAGATGCATAGTTGCTTTTTGATAGCTGTATTTTTGTGTTTTTTATTTATTAATACTTACCTACTTATGTCTCATCCTGTTTACCGATATTTGTTGTTAGCCTGCATGAGGGGGGTGATACTCAATGTGATTCGAGTTTGTCTTATTTGTCTGAGACGGAACACCTTCTATACCAAGATTATAGCATGAATCACAACAAAGTGGGGTTATAATGGCGGCGCACTGTAGTTGTATGCATAGATGGCAGCACTACTGCCATGATGGCCACCACATACATTATAATATTTTTCTGTTGGTATATACATTGTTCCGTCTCAGTTAAGAAACTAACTAGTTATCAAAGTTTCACCCCCCTGGCCTGCATCTTCTGATTCCTGCCCCCGTGACCTGAAGCCTCTGAACGCATTGATTTCTTGGAGAGGCCCAATAGCAGGCATTCTTTTTCAGTTTTCGTACTCGAAAGGCTAACAAGACCAAGCTTACGCCCCGTCTTTCTGTCACCGGGCTGTTTATTCATCTACAGTAGCTACATAAATATCAGTTTTACACCTGCACCATCAGGTGTAAAACTACTATAAAATTAACGCCCCAAAGATTCTGTACACCCTATCTATTCTGTAAATATCTCACAGTGAAAACCAAGGTGAAGTGAGTAGTCAATAGTGTCAATCCCTAGCATCAGCATGACTCTGCTCACTCTAAGCTCACTTCACCTTAGTTATCACGGTGAGATTTTTCCAGAATCGACCGGCTAGTGCCGAAGCTCCGTAAGATATCCAATGTCTGTGTAATCTCTCAAAATACTTCCTCAATTTAATTTGACAATCTAGCTAACAGAGCTTGATGACCGTCGAAGATATTCCCTTGACCACGACCTTGACGACACTACAATCCTACGATAAGAAGTTTCTAACTACGTACCTATCAGTTAGTATACAAATATGTTCTACAATAATTTGGAGTCAAGTTGAATTCATTAAGAAATTCGCAAAACAGTATTGCTATGCAAGTTTTTTAATTATTGACCTCAATTTTTCGCACGGAGTTTAAATTTCTGTGATGATGATAAGCACGTTCGTAAACGAAAAATCTTTTCATCATTATTTAGCAGTCTTGCCAGAAGGTTACTTTTGTAACCTTTTAGGTGATTTTTGAACTGCATTGGTTACTTTTAGGTTACACTAATGAAAAGGTTACTTTAGGTGATTTTTCGGAATTTGTAGAATATTTTTTTAATTTTTTACAAAAAAGCAACTTGAAACGGAACGCTCGTTTTAGAATTTTTCATGTTGGTAAGCTTCGTTAGCAGTAGTAGAACTAAAACTACAGACCTTTATGAACAATCATATTCTTAGGGGTATGAGCACCTTGCCAATAACTAGGGCACTTATTTTTTTTCTTCAAGTTGGCTCTCTCCAACCATAAATTTTAACAAAAAGCGAAAGTGAATCGAATGTCAAAAATAATAATGGTAATGTAGAATTATATTACCGATTGCCAATATCGAATGGATAATTTTTCATTTAAAATTAAAATATGACGTGATCCGATGTCTTAATTAATTAATGGAAGGGAAAGACAGACAAGAAAGACACGCTATCAATATGATAATTAGTACCGTCGTAAATGGAGTAGTAAAACAAGAAGTGACATAGGTATATTAAAAGATTTCACATAAAGTGGTAGTGTATTTATTATATTATTATTTATTTATTTATTATTATTTATTTTATTATTTATTTATTTATTATTTATATTTATTTATACAACTTTATTTATTTATTATTTATATTTTCTTTCTGAAATAGGTCAATTGAATTAAAAATCAGTTGGGGTGTCTGAGGTTTTGCGCATTTAACGTTACACGTTGTATTTATAAACTTATGAAATTAAATATGATTGTTGTAATATATTTTGATTGCATGCAATTAAAACCATTATTATCATTAATGTCGACAATATTGCAATAATAACGAATCGGAATTTGATTAATTGAATAATTGGTCGATTTTAGTAGTCTAAACTATTTTTGCCGCCAATTTCCATCGATCGATTCTGCCATGAGATAAACCTACTGTAATAATTACAGATCTATTACTAATTATTAGACAAAAATATGACACTATTCTATTCTATCAACTTACAATACCTACCTTTCCAGTCCAAAAATATGAAAGGTTATTTTTTAAACAAAAAGGTTACATTTTTTTATATTTCAGGTAATTTTTGACATGACCCAACTGGCAACACTGTTATTTAGTACAGTTACCGCCGAGGCGGTGACCTCACGGTAACAGCCTCGCTAAAACGAGGATATGACTCATACATTATGAAGTTTTTTTCCTGTGTATAATATAGCTCTTATTGCCAACTCATAAGAGCCACAATGACGACAATTATAAAATGTGCTAATAAAACTCGATTCCTTCCTCGTTTGGCATGGGCGATATTCTCAACGGACTTATCGATGTTGCTTGTTTTTGAATACATCGATGCGTTGCTAACGAACTCGTTTGTCAACATTCTAGGACGGCGAGAAATGTAATTGGAAGTGCGGTTATCACAAATAGGCGGGAAGATAGAGATCGCGTGCGTGTTACCAATCATCACCGTGCTTTTAATAATCACATTGGACCTACATTGGTAAATTAATTATTAATTTACCAATGTAGGTCCAATGTCAGTCTAATGTGATACTGATGTCTAATGTGAACTAATGATTCCGTTAATGTTTAACTATTATTATTCGTTTTTATTCTTATCTAGTGAATAATTCGCTGGTTCTCAAAATACTTTAGCTTATGGGGGAACTAAACATTAGTCATCCTACAACAGCTCTTTGGAAATAAGCATGAGTAATGTGGATGTCAAGGTAGATAACAATGCAAATTGGCATTTCTGTACCAAATGAGTTGAAAAAAATGAAAGGTAATTAGAACGCTCTCACTGACTTCGGCATTCGCGAATTTCGCCTGCAATCAGTAGTTATCCGCATGACAAACCCAATGAACAGGCACGACACGGCATCGACTAGCGAACTCTCTTTCGCCTACTTTCACTCACTGTGCATGTCCCGTTAGGTTACCTGTGCCACAGCACACATTTAAAAAAAAAAAAACACCACGCTTACAAAAACATGTGTAATCGTTTTATTATTGAATCATTACAGCAATTTAAAAAATACAATGTCGTAAAAAACAAAAAGCGATTATTACTATTTCGTTCAGTTTAATTGCAACTAAGGACGTGAGACGGCGTCGACAATATATATAATATTTAACTTTTTACATGGGAGTCGCAAGGCACAGGGCGCGGGAGGCCTATGCGGCCGTGTAATCTCTTCTCTGTAAACGTCTGTGCTTTCTAAATACATATTCGATAGGGTTTTACAATAACGCGCACGCTCTCATAATATAAGACGACTATTAACGGTGACCATGTTACGTGTGTGCGAGCGCGGGCTCAGAAGCCGTGCACCTTGAGCTGCTCGGGCTTCACAAGACCCGACTTAGTCAGCCACTGGCAAATGTTCTCGCGCTGGTCGCCTTGCAGCTGCAGCACCTCGCCGTACTCCGGGTGCTCCACGACCGTTCCGTTGCACGCGAACTCCTTCTTGCATGCCCGCACTATCTTCTTCAGGTCATATTCCGACGAGAGGCCCTGCACCGTTGTCAGCGTCTTACGCCCGTTCCGCTGCTGGATCCGGACGTGGACTAGACCATCTTGTACGTCGTCTTCCGAGCTTTTGATAGCATCGGCGAATGGGTCGTATGTGTTCAGATTCTGGATGGACATACGATTGAACTTCGGGGCTCTTTGTTCCACGAAACACTGCGATACTACGCACGTACACGAATTAACTGTCACTGATAACGTTCGGTGATATGTGCTTGCAAAGCTACGACCAATTTGCGCAAACTCCAAAATGTAATGGCGGACAAGACCGAAAAATGGAAATGTCACGCGGAGGCGGAAATTATCGATCGCTACCATAGACAAGCGGATGTTCGTATATAAAGCACCTTATACACGTTATTTTTAGTTAGTTTTTGTTTCTTTCTATTTTTATAAAGTTTTAAAATTACTACCCCTTCAATTTTGCGTACAATTTTGGCACATAATTGTCATATTTGGCAACGTAGAAATTTCCGGCAACTGGGCTTCCAAGTTTGAATTGCTGAGCGAATTTACCAAAGGAAAACTTTCCTCGTTTGTCACCTGAATTATTCGGCAACTTCTGTATTTTAGAGAAATCCAGTTTTTCTGGTTGTTTAAAAACTAAAAATACATAGCGATGCAGTCCCGTACCTTTCGGTGGGCCTGAACCGATGTATTCGGATAGTACTTCGCCCTTTCCTATATTTGAACCTAGAATATTTCCAACTAGCCAGTGGTGCCACTCACGGAACTTAGGTTCTTCGCGGCTGGGAGCATCAGGATCCACCATGGCAAGTGTATAATATTCTGCTTCTTTAGCGGCCCATGAAACTGTAGGTTGATCTTTAACTTGAGTAGGAGTCAGTTCCTTGCCGGTCTCGACTGCAGTACCATTAGGATATTTTATAGTCAGCAATTCGGCTGGTGCTATATTAATCACGTCGGGTATAATACATTGCTTTTTAAAAAGAGTTTGAATGTCAGTCATTTTATGTGCTTCTACTCCTTCAAATTCACTTAACACGTCTATGGTGAATACACAAAGAGTACCTAATAAAATATCGGTTTTTTACGCAAAAGCTTGTGCAAGACTTTCCAAATCTCACATCAACAACTTTGACAAAGAATGTTGCTTAGTTACCAACCATTGACTGCAAGTCTATAAAGTAACCTTAATATCTCTGTGGAAGTAAAAAAGTAGCAGTAGTAGTAGTTTTTTGTAATAGAGTAGTCTATGGTACAGAAGCCAGCACATCAAGCTACCCGAAACTGTCAGATTTTCCCAATCAACTATGAACCTTATGCTTTAGCGATAAAGTTGAAAATCTATTAAAGAAATCTGACAGATTGTAGTAGTTTGATGTGCTGGCGTCTGTACAAACTTCACTTTATTGTCTCTAGCTCATGCAGAATAGAAAACTAACCTACAGGGTAATTTCTTAACACACTATCAGTAGCAATGGGTTTCATTTTGACAGATCAACAACATTCATTGAGTTATTTACTTTGTTGGGTCGACACATTTTTCGAACTTAAGGAGCAATGGAATAGCAATATGCTTCAAAATGATTCAATTGAGAGTATTAGGGTAAGGCCACCAAAAATTGTTCAATAACACACTTGAACTGTAACACACAATAACACACTGGAAATAATATAACACACCAGAAAATGGTAAAGCCTAGTGCACATAATTGACAAAATAATAAAACTAGTTTTCATTTGCGGCTTTGCTCGTAAGATTCTAAAATATACTACTAAAAAAACAGAAATAAATACTAAAAATCTTTATTAGAACTTTAAAATAGTTATAAAACTATTGTTAATTTAAGTACTGTCACCGGTAACAAACTCCAAACATAGGGACAAAAAAATGTTGATAGGAAATGTATGAAATGAAATGAATGAACTGCCAAAATCTGCTATTTTTTTCCTGTTCTTTTTAGTTCTTTCAGCGTTTGATTTTTTCTGCCCAAAAATTTTTTCGGGTCCCTTTGTTTTAGTCTTTCCCTGTACAACTTCAGCCTTTCAGCTTGCGTCATTGGCACCTAAAATAAAAAGCAAATTACATACACCCTTCACCGGCAAAGCTTAGCAAATACAATGTTGTTATGTAAAAACGCGACATTCACCATCATGCAAACGGTTCACTCATTTTGCCACTCAGTTGCATATTTAAAATATGTACACAGTATGCGCTAGTTATGTTTATGGTGTTACACGGATTGGTAGCTCTAAACCGAAAATAGGCCATCGTGTTTATCATTGAAAATATTGATAAAAATATAAACATCCGAATTGAGAACCTCCTTCTTTTTTTAGAAGTCGGTTAAAAATAGAATGTAGTGACAATGTGAACTAGGCCTAACGTATCTTCTCGTGTGCTACGTAACACAAAACATAACACACGCAACATGCGGGAATAAACACACGTGAAAATATAACCTTTTTGTGAGAATAAAACTTTTAAATACAGTCTAAATGAACAGAAAACTAGTCGATTCCCCAAAAGACAACATTCTGTACAGTAATTCTGACATTAATAGATTAAATTTCAATATTTACCTTGACAAATTACGTTATATAACTGGGAAAAACTAGGAGACCAAAAATCCGCGAACAGCAAACTCACGAATTACTTCCACATTAAAATGGCTGGCAGAAGTTTGACATTTCTCTATGATCTTAGGGAAGTTGGCCAGCAAAACAAAATATTTTTAGTGCTGCTGTGATTTTAAAACTAATAACTATTAAGTATTTCGTGTTATGTCACACACGGGAATCAATTTCGGCCCATGTTTTTAAACGTGTTTTTTTTTTTAAATAGGCAGACTAAAATTATTTATTTATTTTATAACAAAGCCATAACAGTATAAAATTGGAAAAATGTAGCATTTATATGATAATAACATGATTAGATAATAAAAAAAACAAAAGTTTGGTGCTGCATGGTCGAGGGACATTTTGATTTTGTATGGAAGCTGTAATCAACCGAAAATGTTGATCGAAAATTTACATAAATAGATAAGATATTTTTGGATTTTAATTAATCCACGTTGTGTAGGAATGCTCTATATATATTGATAAAACTGTAAATGGTATTAGAAATTATGGTACCGATTTCTTTTTTCAAATTTTAGTACGGGCCGCGTTTTATTTTTGAAATGAACATTTTTTCGTGGCCTTACCCATTAGTGTATTACGTAATTAGGGTGCTGACTCATAAGGGGCGAAATTTGAAAAATTGTCCAGCTTTAAGCAGTAAATAGCAGTTCAAAACTACAATGGCGCTAGCGTAGACAAAGGGTATGAATGTAGCAGTTGTTGACGGATTGAAGTATGCCGAGTTAGAAAATTTAATATTTTTAGTGACTAGATTACTTAGTGACAGCCCAGTATACCGAACCTCAACTATTTACGTAGTCCAGTAATTTTATAAATCACGTTACCAGAGGGCTGGGTCGTTCTTTGGCCAAAGAATTAGCATTGCCATTCAACGTGGCAATGCTGCTAGTCTTCTGGGCACGTTGCTGGATGACAGCGATGCGGACGAGTACTTCCGACGCCTAAATCCTTTTGTTTTTGTATTTATTTATATAGTTAGTTAGTTTTTTTTTTTTTTTTAATTCAGTACTTAATTTAAATTGTCTGTAATTTATAAGCAGTTTTTTGTAAACATAACCTAAAATTACTGCTGTGAGAAAATCCTGTTGCTACTGTGGCGCCATCCTAATTTAATGCAGTTTGACGGACACTTTTTCAAAACAGAGTTAGTTTTCCTTTTTCATGGAGAATACTTCTATTCTCTCTATATATTATGATCTAGCTATACCAGAATGTTTTTGGGCGTGGCAAAAATGTCTTATTTTTCATTTATTTCACAAAATATTACATACAAACATTACATTTTTACAAATGTTTAGCAACAGCGTGCCCCTGTCAACGTCATTCGAGCGCCAAAAGATCTTTGTTGCAGTGTATATTTTAATAATTTAAATATTGATGCTGTTTCTTTTACTACATAACAACAATTTTATTATAATGAATAAAATACTATTATTTTAGCTTTCAAAATATTTCTGTAAAATATCGCAAAAATGTAAAAGTAGCATTATTTAAAAGTTTTTTATAGTTTGTCTATGCTGTTACCGGAACTCAGATAAAACATCCAAAATAACGTGGTGATCACTTTCGATACACAGAGGGTTTATTTTGCTTTTCTGATAGACGTTTGCGATTCTCGTTCACGTTCGCACACAAAACTTTTTCATTTTATCTTTTATAATTTTAAAATCCAGTTAAAGAGTTGTAGGACAATGACTGTTGTATATGTATTGTATCTGTGTTACTAGCTAGTTTTATTTAAATTGTAATCTGTGGAGAACGTAGTGGGTAGCATAATTGTTTTAAATGTATAATTGGACCCATTTTTGCAAACAAGAACCAACCCACAGCAGGTTGGCTGTGGGTTGGTTCTTGTTTGCAAAAATGGGTCCAATTTAAAATAATATGACTAACTATTAGTTATTGTGCTACTGTTTGTTTTTCCTTAAATAAATAAATGATGTCGTCGCTCCATATCGATGCAATTTTTTTCAGTTTCTATGCAGAAATTGTAATAGTTTTGTAAAAACGCTATTATTACACTTATAGGAATCCTGATTGAGTTGATTTTTTAGTTTTAATCTGAAAATTATTTATTCAAATAGTGAAATTGTCTGAAAAGAAAACGATCCAAAAAAAGTTAAAATAATACTCCTCCTTTGCGGTGGAACGTGCGTAACGTGATTGACGGAAACCAATTAATTGCTTTGATATACACCGTGTCTGGGTATCACGTCAAATTATTTACCAATCTAATCTTTCTATCTGAAAAAAAAAGGGCGGGGGTGTTCTCCCATTGTCTGTGGGGTATAATATTTATTGCCACAGGTTTGATGTAGTAGATTCAGTAGTGAGCTACTAAATATTGCGAGAGCGCATCCCCCGTTACTATTCACTGAGTTCGATGCACAAAGATTTCATCCCAAAAGCAGAGGTCTCTTCTAAAATGTACTTCATCCCTGACTACCCTCATGATAGTTAAGTCGAGGTGTATTTCCAAATCTCCACTCATCTTAAAAAGTGCTCCTTTTGCGAAGTGCACCAGTTGCGAAGTGTGCCATATGACAAGTGTACCAGTTGCTAAGTTCACCATTTGAGCATGGTGTACAAGTTGAGATGTGCACCAAATGCGTCAAACCCCTCTCATAATCTATCCAAATGGATTAACATCGACAAACTCAGCACGCACAGCCATGTGCACAGATGCGTACTGTAAAACGGGGTGAATAGGAACGCAGGGGTGAATCGGAACGAAACTTTAAAATGGATTTTAATGTTGATGTAATATAGTTTGTAGCCAACAATTACACTTAATCGTCAACTATAATATAGTATACACATTAAGAGACCTTTTGGCAAAAAACGATATTATTTCAATGTTAAAATCCATTTTAAAGTTTCGTTCCGATTCACCCCTGCGTTCCTATTCACCCCGTTTTATGGTACGCATCTGTAAGCCTTAATTAGCCTTAACCTTGGGCTTGAATTTGACTACTAGTTAGCACAAACAGTATTCTTGTTATAAATTGTATTTAATAGTATACATAATTATATTTTTACACTGTAAATTGTTACAAAATAGTGTCTATTCTAATTCAGTCTATGTTACATTATAATAATATTGTAGCTCTTAATGTGTCCAAATAATAGGTATCTCTCTGTGCTGTTGGAGGCAGCAATTACCAAGCGGTCCACACTGTAGAAGACCGCATAACTTGGTCACGATACTAAGCATTGAGGGAAAGACAAAGAAGAATAATAGCTATTACTATCACATGTAAAAATACGAAGAGGGCAGACTATGACATTCAATTAGAAGCAGCGAAATACATAAAAAGTTTATTTTATTGACCATTTTGCCAGGGTTTATAAAATCAAAACTATAAATGGGGCACACTAAACACACTTCACCTATGTTAAATATTTATCAAATTTAGAAACTGTGAGTTAAGCTAATCAACATATTATAGTAAAGTATTTGTCTATTGTCAACTTTTGATTATTTATCCATTTTAAAAGACTATTTTAGCTCTTCTCGCCTAAAACACAGGATTACCTAGTTCAAGCTTGTAAGTCTTAGGAATATAATTTACATTTAAGCAAAACTGTACTAATTTTAATGCCATATAATTTTTTAATAAATATATTATTATTATATTTCGACAATCGGAGTTGATGAATATTCACTATTTGGTCTTACTTTAGAATCCTGAACCTTCTCAAATTAATAATATACTGGGTTATTTTTTAAAGACCAGCCAAATTTAAGGATATGGTACAGACCATCAAACTAACAACTTTCTCCATGGGACCAATATCTTGCGAAAAATTTATCAACTGTCCCTTAGAAAACTTCAATATCTACTCGAACTAAACATATGGGATGGCTGAATTTTTATTTACGAATACAATGTTGGTCCCATTGACAAACTTGTTCAGTTATTAGCCGTTAATGTCCCACATCTGGGCAAAGGCATCCCTACTCTCTTTCCACCTCTCTGTCCTAAGCTGCCAAGGACCAATCTTTATGTACGGAGTCCAGTCTTCGTCTGGGCCTGCTGCAATGTCGTTTGCCATTAATTGGAACCCACTGGGTCGTAAGTTTGTTCATTGATACTGTTTTCAAATTGTTTTATAACTTTGTAGTTATAAAAAATATGGGCCTAAACTTCTTCACTACAGCATTGTCAGTAGTGGAATAGAGGGAAGTGTATACAATGTCAGACATGATGTGTTCTTAATTTAAATGTTCCATTTTTTCGTCCAAGATGCAAAAAAGATCTCCATTAGGCTTTACTATGCAGATACCTTTGCTTAGGTAGTTGTTCTACACCCAACACATGATTTCACACAGCTTATCGTCTATGCCTCTTTAGCCTTAGCCTGAGCCAACATGGCATCTGCAGTAAGGGGGGCACGCAATTTCTTGCCAATGACGTCAGCATCCAATTGCATGATGACTTCATGAGTATTCTTCAATTTTTTCATCATATCTTCCATTCGCCTTTGTTTTTCAGTTATCTCCACGAATAAGTCATCCAAATATTTGCAGCTATCTTCGTCGATATTAGGAATCGTGTTTTTAGGTTTAAAACGATAGTTAGAAACAGTTTCGACTTGTAAATTCAGTAATTTATTCTCCATCAGCAGCATTTTTTGGTCATAATCAATACAAGCTTTTCCGAATCGTTTTCGAGATTCGACGACTATATTCATAAGATTTTCGCACTTCGCTTCTAATTTGAGATCCTCGGAGTCTGTAATATTAAATAAAAACATGACGGTGTGCTTACAAACTGGAATTTTAATCAATTTTATTTTGAACATTTCAACTTACCCATTTCTATTTTTACAAATTCAAGAATTATGATAACTTTTATTTATTTAGCTAACTGTATTTATTATTCTGAAGTCTTCGTGAACAAGTTATAGAAAGATTATTTTGAAATCAAAAGAATTTCAAAATAACAGCAATTCAGACAAAGCCGTCATCATTAGTGTCAATGTCAAAGTCAATTACCTATAAACTCTTTGGTCACTTTTGACTATGCTCACTGACGTATGCCATACATGTCAAATAAAATCAGGAGAATTTATGTTCTGTAGCATAGCGATCCAAATAATTTAAAATAAAACTTAAGTTTTAATTTTAATCTCACTGTTGTTGAAACTATAAATAATAATAATTCAAATTACAAGAACTCAAACATACAGTCTCAACATAAAACGTGTTTCTAAGTTAATCGTCACTCAAAACAGAAAAGGGTTGAGATATGTAACCGCTTGAATATAGTTATATTACGGTGTTACAATATGAACAGAATTTTTAATCATTTTCATGAACTCTTCCGGGCTCACCTGAAAAAAACAAACAATAAAACACTAATACACAAACAAATTGGCAAAACTAAGAATCATAAATTTTCATTTATTTGAATTAATGGTTGGTATCGCACAGATTTTATTCAGTCGGCGAATTTCTCAACAAAACATCATGTCAGTCCTACTAGTTTTAGAAATGCATTGTACTTAGTCATTTTTGAATAATTATGTTCCTACATCATGTAGGTATTAAATATTTGTATGCCATCGTTACATGGCGGAATGTGTCTTTGTACTGAAATTTTATATTATAATCTTTTGTACATACATACCAACCACATTTTATGCAAATAAACGATTTTGATTTGATTTGAATGTATCTTACCAGGGCATCAAAATTTTTATCAGCATCGTCGATCATCTCGTCTATTTGTTCATCCGTCAAATCAATTTCGAGAATATGTGTAACTTTTTTAAGATTATCAAAACTTATGAAACCTAAAAAAAAAAATTACAGAATTTATATGAAAAAAAAAAAAAAATAAGAATCATATAATACTCGCATCTACAGCCGGTCGATTCTGTAAAAATCTCACCGTGAAATCATAAGTGAAGTGAGCTTGAAGTGAGCAGTGTGAATAGTGTTAATCCCTAATTACAGCTCACTCCACTCTCACTTCACCCAAGTTTTCACGGTGAGATGGTTACAGAATCGCACGGCAGGTCGTGTAATACTATTGCCGAAAGGCTTTAGTATATTTATATTATTCTATACAATGTGACCAATTAGATAATACCGCGGTCATCCATGTCGAAAAGCCGAAAGCTTTTCATTATATCTCCATCGTTATCCTTTGACATGATCTTCCTCATGATAGCCGTTTCAAAATTTTCAAAGCTAAGTCTTCCAGTGTTCCCCTTGTCTACTGCATTAACCATCTTCTGCAGCTCTTCCTTAGTGGGTTCATACCCTAAACAAATAAAAAGACATTGATTGAGGGGTAATGTTCAGGTTGATACGATTTAGCAAAGGCTGGGCGACAAAATCGAATGTATATTTTGCCGCCCGGCTGCCCCGAAGTGTGTACGCTTCAGCTTTTTACCTGATAAGTTATATACCTACAGCTAAAAATGTTAAAATGACATGGAAAAAATATACTTCGCATTTTAAGATTTTTAAGCAAATCTGGGAGTATCATACGCCAGAGTCAGTATCAGCATATCGCCGTAAGTTTTACGGCGGTATGCGTATACAGTTACGATACCAGACAGGATTATAAACCCTGCACACTAATTACGTAACACACTATCAATTTCAGTCTGAATCATTTTGAAGGATATTGCTAATCCATTGCTTCAGAGGTTCGAATTTACGTAAATAACTCAATGAATATGAGTGAAATGTTAAAATGAAAGCCATTACTACTGATAGTGTGTTACGCAATTACCCCGCTGAAATATGTAAGGTTTTCGGGAGTTTCGCTTAAAATATGAAGTTTTTTCCTCTCCAAATTTAGGAGGTATTAATATTTGTACCTAGAGCTTTAACAGCAACTCGAAAGTCCTCCGCTTCAATTTTCCCTTCGCCTGTATAGTCGAGAAGGTTGAAAGCCTCGAGCAAATCACGTTGCTGAAATCAGTTTGAAAGAGTTTGTAATACACATCAGAAGAATTCGGTTTTCTTAAAGACTACCCATTTTTTGGGCATAGCCCATACAAAGAAATGTGTGGCTACCTGAGCTTCCGTAAATGCAAACTTCGCCTGAACCTCTTTTATAGTAGGTGGATGCTGCAACTCCTCAACTGTGTCTTCATCGGAAAATTCCGCAGTTCCAGATAAAGTCCTGAGATCCATTTTGAAGTGATAATAAACTACGTGGCTATGCGCGACTAATATCGATATAAGAACCCTATGGCAACTACCTCCTAATAAGTCGATGAATAAAAGAGCTCGTTGGTTGTTATGAACGCAGTTTTCATGCGGTGTTGCAATTTTTTCTAAATATTTAGGCGGATTTTTTGCTCTCCGGGGTTGATTTTTTATGAACTGCCTGAAGATGGACGGCGTCGCTCAGAAAGAGATGGAGTGATGATCTGGACGCGTACCGCATGGGCTGGTTCGAGGTGCCGTGGGAAATGAGTTCCTGATAGGATTTGGGGGAGGCCTTTGTCCAGCAGTGGAAAAGTATGGGCAACGAAAAAAAAAAAACAAATAGAAAGCCTTATTGATATTTTCCTAATAACCTAGTTCCTTAAAGCTGCAGCCTCCGCGACGGTGCGTCAGTGATACGAATATTATATTTGACGCTGGCGTGTCGACTGCAGTAGCAGCCGCGGCGTCTCTGGCAGCCGCCGACAGGTTGCGATGACATCCAACTGCCGTTGACTATTGCGACGGCTGCAGCTGACTGTGTCGTCAGCAAAATTCTGCTGCTCTGTAAGAGCCCTCATCATATACTAGACAACGACAATCTACAAGTCTGTAACAAGCACCAACGCCTCGATACATGGCTTGGCTAAAAACCTTTAAGTGTTAAGAATTGAATACCTGTTCTTTAGTAAGTACCAATCGAGCGCAAACAGTTTTTTCCTTCTTCTCGACTTGTTTTTCTACATTTTGAACAGAACCATACGGTTCTTGACTAAACGAACCTTCCTCATTCATTATGACTTCTGTCAGCTCTCAGTAATACAATACAATAACTTCTTTCGTCTTTCTTTCAAATGGCATGAAAAATAAAATGGACTAATAAAAACGTATTTTCCAGCTTTCAGTTTTACTTAAAATCGCGAACTGAAGGTATTTTTTTTTTGCAATTCATTTATATGGCAATACCATAATAACCGGAGAGCCGCCATAATTATTTTGGTTGAATTTGAGGTTATTTATTTGACCGACGCCGCTACTGTTTTTAATAAAGTAAGCTAATAAAACTACAAAAATGAAACTCGTAAGATTTTTAATGAAGCTGAGCCATGAAACAGTGACTATCGAATTGAAGAATGGCAGTGTTGTTCACGGAACGATAACCGGAGTAGATGTAGCAATGAACACACATTTGAAAGCCGTGAAGGTAACGCTAAAAAACAAAGAAGAATTGCAACTGGAAACTTTGAGTATTCGTGGGAACAATATTAGATATTACTTGCTGCCCGACAGCTTGCCTTTGGAGACATTATTAATCGACGATACCCCCAAAGGCCGTGGAAAGAGGGAAGGTTTCCCCAGAGGCGGTGGTGGTGCGAGAGGCGGAAGGGGACGTGGTCGCGGAGGCCGAGGAGGACCTCGGGGAGGCCGTGGAGGCCGGGGCCGCGGGCGCCGTTAAGTGTTCTAGCTTTAAGTCCAAAATTTGTGATTACATTTCTATTTAAGGTCTGAAGTGTTTTATTTTCCGTCAATAAGTGTTTGGATGCAAGCAATAATGCTTTTACAAGTTGTATGAAGGCAAGGACAGTCATTAGTTAGTTATAGTAACTTGAAAACAAGCAATAAATTAACCTTTTTGATTAGTTGTCTTGAAAATTGTTGTGCCGGAAGTTTTAAACTAATTATATTGTTACTAAAGACTTCAGGTACAACATATTTCAAATTAAAACTATTTGCTGGTCGTCACCGGCCATCAAAATATAAAAAAAAAAACACGAATTTTCTCTAGTTCAGTGTACAAAACATTTTAGATGCAATAGTATTTACTCGTAAGCATTTTCTACCTTTGTATTAATTGTGTTCTCCTACTTAAATTTATTGTAAAGATGATCTAAGATAATGTTCTTATATGAAGTCTATTATACAAACATGGTATACTTTTCCCTGTCTTTTGATCACATTAGTATAAGTCTTGGCAATGAGTAATGTTGGTCCAGTGGTAACGTCTGCGTCTTATGAATTGCAGGTTGTGGGTTTGAGCACAAGCAGGCACTTTACTTTGTATAAATTATTTCATCACCACAGCTCTCAAAACGGTGAAGGAAAACATTGTTAGGAAACTGGCATGTCCTAGAAATAAAAATTCAAAGACGTGACATCTGCCAACCCGCATTGTGCAGGTTGGCGACTGGCCATGGCGATTATGGCCGACTCTCACAGAGAGTAGGCCTGTATACCAGCTTTGGGAAAATTATAGGCTGATTATGATTACTTTGGGTCTGCTTCATCAATAGTAAAATCATTGTTACAAGGTTTTTAACCCATAACCACCTACCTGTGGTCCCAGGGACCGGTGATAGGTGGTTACAGGTTAAATAATTGTCATATATTTAAACCGTAATTAATATAATAACAATCATAAATCAATGTCCATTTATATGATATTCATTTTATTTTTAACCCCTAACCACCTACCACCGGTCCCTGGGACCTCAACCGCAACTAGCAAATAAAGGTTAAGGTAAGTTTATATTCATTACACACACTGATGCATTTTGTGATCATTGTTTTTTCCTAAATTAAGGATGTGTAGAAAAGGTGTATATATGCGCACTGTTCTACGACACTTACACATCGAAATATTTGAATGCAAAAATATGTTGCGGTCTCAGGGATCGCGGTGGTAGGTGGTTAAGGGTCAATCATAATGTGTTTTCAAAGTTAATACTGCTTAGTATCATAAAAATATGTGCCAACAATATAAGCACATACCTTTCATAAAAGTAAACAATAATATAATTTTCTGTTTTCCTGCAAACCCGTTACCCGTTTATTCAGAAACATTGCTAAAAGTTAAGAGACATTAAAACATCAAAAATGTGTGGCTAAACAGTTGCTAATCTTTACTTAACTTTAAAGCAATGTTTATATACAACGTGTAACGTTAAATGCGCAAAACCTGAAAATAGTTTGATCAGAATACCGAGCAGAATTAATTGAACCACTTTTTATTATAGGTCACATTTTTCAAAAAATCTTCATTAAAAACGTTGCCGTGTCTGTTTATTAATACGTCAAGCAAGCCAACGTCAGCGCGGCGCAGCGGCCCGGTGACGACTCCTCCCTCGATAAAGCGTCGTCGCAGACGCAAGAAACGATCAGAATGGCCAGCAAAACTAAAACAGCACATAAAACCTTAAAAAAAAATTCAATGACTTATTTTCTCTCTGAAATAGGTCAATTGAATTAAAAATCAGTTGGGGTGTCTGAGGCTTTGCGCATTTAACGTTACACGTTGTATAAACCCCCTTTATGTTTACTTACTGATAACAAGATTTAAATAAACTTGGTATGATAAGTTATTTAACCCTTAACCACCGACCACCACGGTCCCTGAGACCGCAACGTATTTTTGCATTTAAATATTTCGATGTGTGTCGTAGGACTATCCGCGTCTATATACCTTTTCTACACATCCTGTATTTAGAAAAAAAAAAAACAATAGTCATAAAATGCATTAGTGTGTGTATTGAAAATAAACTAATACCTTTATTTGCTAGTTTTGCGTTGCGGTCTCGGGTAGGTGGTTACGAGTTAAAAAATATAGTTTTATGTTTTACTTAATTAATTTCATTGGATTTGATTTAGACCAACCTACATACTTTGTCATTCCTTTTGCAATGTAAGCTTTGTTTAGCAGTAAAATGCGAAGGGCATTTCATTACAAAAGGTAATTAAATACTTGAGTTTGTTCATGCCTACCCCTCCTGGAATACAGGGGTTATTTTTGCTATGCTACACAAAACAGACCATTACGTGTCACGCCTAATTAGGGTTCCCAACTATACTTTTAAAAACAGTATCATAATGTTTTTGGTTCGTTAATACTTTTTAGTTAAAAAAATAAATAAAAATATTCATATTGTTTTTATGACTGCTGGTATTCCGAGCCATAAAAGCTAAAAAATATATGCACAAACTTCATTTCAGAACATTTACTTTATTTTTCATACAACAAGTTGGGAACCCTACAGCTATTGGTGACTCAACTATGGTTGTAGAGTACTTCATTAATAAACTAAGGTGACGATAAGGCCATAATACTAAACTTAGTGTTGGCATTATTAATGCCTACATTCTCATGTAGATAATAGTAATCCAAACCTTTTAACTGTCTTAAAATATGTCTAGAATAAGTCTGTTCTGTAAACATAAAGAAATTATATGTTTTCTAAAATGTAAATTTGTTTTATTTGTAGTTTACAGATCTACTAATTTTGCTATTTTAAAAGATCATAGATGATTGTAATATCAAAAACCAGACAACCTGTCATACCAAGTGGAATCATGTTACTAGGTTGTGGAGGTCAGCAGATAGGCAGTTGCTCCATGTAAAGTACTGGGTACTGCATCCGGTTCATAGACACATAGAGGATGGACGGCGTGATCCGAAAGGGACAGTGCGATGATACTCCCCTGCTCTGTCTCTCTGTAGGTTTGTAGTTATGAAAATACGGTGCCCCAGTTGTGACGTGGACCAATCAGAATTTTAGAAAGAGATAACAACAGGGGAGTATCCGATAGCCGTCTCTCTCACATGTTTTCTGACCATATTTTAGTTACTGCTAGGATAGGGATTGCACAGTCCATCCTCTATGTCTATGATCCGGGTAGACTGAAAGCCTACCCACAATATAGGAAAAAGGCTTGGCAGATTGATTGAGATCCTGATAATTTGCTATTTTTTTAAAGATAAAAAATGATTGTAATTTTGCGGCAACGTTGTCGCGATAAGGCGAACTACACCTCGCGCGCTGTCGTTCGCACTCTGCTCGACGTCTCGCTTCGTAACAAGGGTTATGTTTAGGCAAGCTCACAGAACCATTGGTTTTGTGGGTTTGGGTGACTATCGCCATCTACCGAGGAAAATACAAACTCGAAGCCGAAATGCAGAATCGGAAAAGGATGAATGGTTCTTGGTATGAACTTGTATGACTTAAAAAGTAAAGATATATAGATTAGTTTAGAAGTTACTAAGTACCTAAGTACGGATCAGACTGCTAAAATGGTGGCTAATAAAACCTAAATACAGAACTTGATAGCAGCCTAAAATAATAAACAAATGAGGCCGTGTATAAATTCCAAACTACTTGCTTCGGCATGAGGTTATGGTGTAGCTGTAGCTAGCCTAGACGCGAGTGGTTAGCTATGGTTGACAAAGTCATAGTTTTTTGAATCAAAATTCTAATAATTTAATTACTCTTAAAAACCCGTAAAATAATAAATGCAAGAAACTTATATGAAACTAACTTTAATTTGAGTGGAACTATACATTTCGTCAAAATTATTCGTGCAAGGTAATTTTGTGATTAGTCTTGCTATACTTGATACTTGCTGATCCAATAGATTTAATAATCTATGCCACCATCTAACTAATTCCGGGGCGCCCGGCTCGGGATTCAAACCGGGAACCTCAATGGTCTGTGCAACTAAGCTAGCCACTTGACTAAAGGGGCCAGGCCACTTGTCATTAACGTTACAGACTTTAGTTAGTATGGCTACGCTAACCAGTGGATGCTGGTATATTTTGGGTACATTATTTGCAAATCGTAATTTCGAAAGGTATACAACGTGTAACGTTAAATGCGCAAAACCTGAAAATAGTTTGATCGAAATAACGACCAGAATTAATTGAACCGCTTTTTAATATAGGTCACATTTTTCAAAAAATCTTCATTAAAAACGTTGCCGTGTCTATTTATTAATAGGTCAAGCAAGCCAATGTCAGCGCGGCGCAGCGGCCCCTCGATAAAGTGTCGTCGCAGACGCAAGAAACGATCAGAATGGCCAGTAAAACTAAAACAGCACATAAAACCTTTATAATTTTTTTAATGACTTATTTTCTCTGTGAAATGAATTAAAAATCAGTTGGGATGTCTGAGGTTTTGCGCATTTAACGTTACACGTTGTATAAACATACACATTTCTCGATGCAAATCGCCGAAAAATGTATATTTGCTCTGCGAAAATCATCAGGCGTTAGTACATAGTATATCAACACCAAATTCAAATTTATTTATTTGTACACATAGGTGTAATGTAGTGATATATGAATTCTTTCTATTTATTTACCATGATAAAGGTCATAGTAACAGGTATTCTGGGTACCTAAGCAAAAGGCACAATACTTGATAGATTCGACTCGGACTGTCCACACTGCCTAATACTTTTCTAATTTCAGTTGTAACGAGAAAATGCCTGCATCAATTAAAACCCAACAGAAGGCCAACATCATCATTAACAATGACCGTGATTCGGCAGTACCGACCGCGTTAACAGGCCGTACAGTGTACTCGCTGCCGAAGAGTTTGGCGAAGCGAGATATGGTCGATCTTGTGCTGATGATCATGGATGAGGACGGACCGATGCCTATGCATGAAATGAGGCCGGCTAAGGTAGGTACAGACATGACATGAGGCCGGTAAAGGTAGGTACAGACATGACATAAAATGAGGCTGGTAAAGTTAGGTACAGACATGACACTGAGTTTGCGCATCAACTGTGCTCCGCGCATCCCTTTTGTGTTTCAATAAAATCAGCAAATACAACAAAGCAGAATACATGTCTGTCTGATGCTTATGTCTATAAGCTTATCTTTATAGTTGAAGCAGCAACGTCACGATCACGTTAACATTATGAACAGTAAAACGGGGTGAATAGGAACGCAGGGGTGAATCGGAACGAAACTTTAAAATGGATTTTAACATTGAAATAATATCGTTTTTTGCCAAAAGGTCTCTTAATGTGTATACTATATTATAGTTGACGATTAAGTGTAATTGTTGGCTAAAAACTATGTTACATCAACGTTAAAATCCATTTTAAAGTTTCGTTCCGATTCACCCCTGCGTTCCTATTCACCCGTTTTACGGTAGTGTAAAGGCACACCATCTCATCTAGTTTTAAATAATATAACGGGTAAAAGTGTTTGTACAGACGCCAGCACATCAAGCCACACGAAACTGTCAAATTTTCCGAATCAACTTCAAACGTTATGCTTTAACGATACAGTTGAAAATCTATTAAAGAAATTTGACAGGTTGTTGTAGCTTGATGTGCCGGCGTCTGTACAAGCCTACTTCATCATCTGCCTAGCCTTTTTCCCAACTATGTTGGGGTTGGCTTCCAGTCTAACCGGATGCAACTTAGTACCAGTATTTTACATAGAGCGACTGCCTATCTGACCTCCACAACCCAGTTACTGGGTAATACGATACCCCTTGGTAAGACTGGTTGTCAGACTTTCGGGCTTCTGACGTCCCGTAACGACTGTCAAAGATCCACAAATGACAGCCAGGACCAACGGCTTAACGTGCTTTCCGAGGCACGGAGGGGTCTTGGTATATGAAGATGGTCACCCATCCACGGGCCAACCACGGCAAGCGTAGCTTAACCTGATCGATAGACCCGTGCGGCTGTTATTACTTAGCTACAAGCCCCTCCTGTACAAGTCCACTTAGAAAAATAAAATGTTTTATCATCACCACATCACATTTTGTTTATTATTCAGAAAACGCGTAACGCAGTCGACCAGTTCTATGACGAACATCAAGTTGAGTACGAGAGGAGGGGTCAGCCTGCCTGCGATCAGATCAACAGAGTCCACACTCACAATAATGCTTTCCCGAAGATGTATGATGAGCTGGATAAGCGCCGGTCTATCGCACAGGTACCACACCTAGTACCTTATGTCATAATATGAATACATCATCATCTGCCTAGCCTTTTCCCAACTATGTTGGGGTCGGCTTCCAGTCTAACCGGATGCACCTGAATACCAGTTTTTTACATGAAGCGACTGCCTATCTGACCTCCACAACCCAGTTACTGGGTAATACGATACCCCTAGGTATGACTGGTTGTCAGACTTTCGGGCTACTGACTACCCGTAACGACTGTAAAAGATCTACGAATGACAGCCGGGACCAACGGCTTAACGTGTTTTCCGAGACACGGAGGTGTCTCGGTATGTAAAGATGGTCACCCATCTACAGGCCAACCGCGGCAAGCGTAGCTTACGTTATAATTTAATATAAATACATTGAAATTTTATCTGTGAATAAAATTATACTATTATTGGTTAGCACCCTAATGGCGTAACACACTGTTAAACTCAATTTGAATCATTCTGAAAGATATTGCCAATCAATTGCTTTATATGTTCGAGAAATGTGTCTGCTCAGCGACGTAAATAACGCAGTGAATGTTGTTGAACTGTCAAAATGAAACCCATTGCTACTGATAGTGTGTTACGCAATCACCCCGCAGGACATAGTCCTTCCATAGTTCAAGGTAACCGAACCACTATGGGCACCAAAACCCATAGCCCAATATATTTGGATTCCATGTTCTGTAATAGTCCTGCAGCATCTGGGTGTTGTCGTTGGCTGCACTTGCATAGTGCATACAGGGATAATCGTCGGTCGGTGACTCCTCATAATTTAAAAATGTCTAAGGGGCTTCTGCGAGTTGGCTTGGATACCCGCACGCCTTCCAAAGGTCCGGGATCCCAGGAGATATGTCAAACACAAACAAAATGGTAATAGGTACCAGCCTATGAAAGTCCCACTGTAGGGTAAAGTTCTCTTCTCATACGGAGAAGGCACGAGCGTTCATCACCATGCTTGCTCAAGACAGGTTGGCAATTTCAGTCTTATAAAATCAAAATCAAAAGTCATTTATTCAAACTAGGCTGAGAATCAGCACTTTTCGAACGTCAAAATTACAAAAGACAGTCCCCCAAAACGCCCGCCCTTCACCACTTCCTAGTGCTTTCGCTGGGAAGAAGAAGTGGCGCAACAAACTCCCCAGCAGCACAGCTGTCTGTTCAGTTAGAAAATACTTGACTGAATACAATACAAGGTATGCAAAGTAATTAACATTACAAGACACAGAACACTTAATTAAATTATTTGCCAAATGTCAGCTGGCAACGCCAATATACCAAGAAATACAATAAAAAACTATACGTACTCAAGCAAAAATAAATAAAAGCCTCCAGGGATAAAGGGCGTGACCGCTACATACAAGTCCGGGGTTTCTCACGATGTTTTTTCTTCACTGATATCAGTAAT
Source organism: Eremobia ochroleuca (assembly GCA_949629135.1). Taxonomy (NCBI): domain Eukaryota; kingdom Metazoa; phylum Arthropoda; class Insecta; order Lepidoptera; family Noctuidae; genus Eremobia; species Eremobia ochroleuca. Next base: position 1,165,335 of record OX451413.1, read on the forward strand.
GTAATAAACTTAGAAAGGACAATAGCGACTGGGCAATCACGACTTCAAATTACTTAAATAACTTTTTTCTTTTAATAGGTAGGCATGACTAGCTTGGGCGGGTGCCAAACGGCGGCGTTAAAAGCGGTATGTTTACCTTTTATTATATTAAAATAATCAGTTGCTCAATCCCTTTCCAGAAACTGGTGTTTGTCCTGTTGGTATTCCCTTTATGTTATTTACGTGTGTATTAAAGGAAAAAACAGTGTTTATTGGTTATAAATTCTCACACCATATTAATATTGATTCTGTCATTACTATATTGCAATACACCCGCCTACCTACGTTTCGCTTTAAGTAACAGCTATGTATACCTATCTACAGCGTGTAACGTTAAATGCGCAAAACCTGAAAATAGTTTGATCAGAATAACGAGCAGAATTAATTAAACCACGTTTTAATATAAGTCACATTTTTCAAAAAATCTTCATTAAAAACGTTGCACTGTCTATTTATTAATAGATCAAGCAACCCAATGTCAGCGCGGCGCAGCGGCCCGGTGACGACTCCCCCTCGATAAAGCGTCGTCGCAGACGCAAGAAACGATCAGAATGGCCAGTAAAACTAAAACAGCACATAAAACCTTTACAATTTTTTTAATGACTTATTTTCTCTCTGAAATAGGTCAATTGAATTAAAAATCAGTTGGGTGTCTGAGGTTTTGCGCATTTAACGTTACACGTTGTATATGTTTTTTTGTAGATATCGTATATGTTTCTTAACAGGTTCACTGTCCAAAAGTAGACACAATAGTTAAACAATTAACATGAATCATATGTGATTCATGGGACAGGGAATGGGTTATTATTGTAGAACATTTTTTGATCTAGCATCAATAGTTTTCGCAGCGCATGCGATGAAAGCGTCCTCTTGGTGAGAGGGAATGGGCCGTAATCCACCACGCGGGCCCAGTGCGGGTTGGTAGATGTCACATGTCTTCGAATTTTTGGTTCTAGAACGTGTCGGTTTCCTCACGATGTTTTCCTTCACCGTTTTGAGAACAGTGGTGATGAAATAATGAACACAAAGTAAAGCGTCTGTCTGGGTTCGAACCTACGGCCTACAACTCGTAAGACGCGGCCGTTACCACTGCTCCTATTGCAATACACCCCTGTTGCTATTTGTAAGGCCTAAAACATACACAAGCGACGTAAGGCAGCAGGCGTGGAACAGGCGTGGCGCAGGCGTGCGCCGCTTCAAAACGATTTCATACAAAATGTATGCAGGCGACGTTTTTGAATTATACTGAAGCGACGCGGCGCAGACACGCCGTTTCGGTGCCTGCGCCGCGTCGCTAGCAGTCGGTTCTCGTGAGTCACGCAAGCAAGGAGCACGTCGCTTGTGATACGGTATGCTCAGTATTTACCAACCCAAAAATGCGTGATGATATTGATTTTAATGTACAGTTCTGCGAGTTAGTGGAACCATATCCAGCCCTTTACGATTATACCAAGCCGGAGTACAGTATAGAATATAAAATGCATATTTTTATTATCATCGTTATCTCTCTATAAAATGCCGCATCTGAACGTTTCTTGCCTGTTCCACGCCTCTTCTGATATAATTCAAATCGCGTCTGCGCCGTATCTGTCCCACGCCTGCGCTGCGCCTGCCCCGTGCCTTCGCCTTACGTCGCTTGTGTGTGTTTTAGGCCCAATGACGAAAAACCTGAAAGTTTCAGGATATTTCAGAATCCCTTCATTCGACTCCGACTAATTCCTTTTCAGACACCAGTATATTCATCGAATGAAAATGTAACTGCAAAATTCGACCCGACATATCCAAAATGTATCATACGTAAAAAACGAATCGAAAAAGAACGGAAAAGAAGGGGACCGCTCTGCAAGAAATGTAGAGATGCACTAAACCGAAAAGCATTGAAAAATAAATTGGATAGGGTCACGAAAAATAAAATTCCGAAACCAAAAAAACAGCTGACGCCGAGTATGAAAAAAATCAATGAAAAAAATGTTTTAAAGCATAAATCGTTTCACAAAAAAAGAGTAAATAAGAAACCTCCATCTTTAAAATCTGATGTAAATACGGGGAACTTGGAAACGGAAACTAGACCGTCTGTGAGTAGTTACAATAGTTTTATGTCCATAGAACATGAACCAATGGTCGAGTGAATTTTTTTTAAATTTGAAAATTGTGGGAACGTCTTGTTTGTCTCTGTCATTTTTTTTTAAAGTTAATCGTTTCGCGCCGTTTCGAAGGGTGGCCATAGATAATACTGTAATGTTTTTGTAATAAAATGTCGGTGGTTATATTATTATTGTCTCTTATTTCGTGTTAGTACCAAAGTTGTACTTTAGTTCTTAGTCATTTATTTATTTAATACTTTAAGCATACAAGTGTACAAAGGCGGACTTAATGCCATAGGCATTGAGGTCATTGAGGTCTATGTTACTTAACATGCGGAAGGAAGTGGCCCTTTATCCAAGATTTTGATATTTGAAACTTGAAATACCTAAATGATTTGGCTTTGACTTTGAAGCGGTGGACACTGGATGGTCACTGGTCAGTAAAGCTAGGGTTTCCTAGTTTCACAAGACTACCGTGAGCGCCACATAGCGTCCGCAATTTTCCACTGTCACTGAAACGTTTATTTATGAAAGTAAGTTGCATTTTCCCAGAGAGCGTTTTTTACACCGTAAAGTCAAAACCCGGTGCCATTATTGTCACTGTGGCAGTTAAGTAGCGGCCAGTGCTCTTCCAGAAAACTGTAGCTTATTAGCCTAAGGGCTCTTTCCCACGGCAAGATCCCGTCAAGATTTTGCCGTGGAAAAGAGCCCTAACACGAAAAACATATGCTCTACATACACACATACACACAAACATATGCTATACAAGGTGTAACGTTAAATGCGCAAAACCTGAAAATAGTTTGATCAGAATAACGAGCAGAATTAATTAAACCACTTTTTAATATAGGTCACATTTTTCAAAAAATCTTCATTAAAAACGTTGCCGTGTCTATTTATTAATAGGTCAAGCAAGCCAATGTTAGCGCGGCGCAGCGGCCCGGTGACGACTCCTCCCTCGATAAAGCGTCGTCGCAGACGCAAGAAACGATCAGAATGGCCAGTAAAACTAAAACAGCACATAAAACCTTTACAATTTTTTAAATGACTTATTTTCTCTCTGAAATAGGTCAATTGAATTAAAAATCAGTTGGGGAGTCTGAGGTTATTATATTAGGAATAGTAGATACACTGTAATAGCGCAGTGTATCTACTATTGATAATTATTGATTCCCGTACGCAAAATACGCGCATTGACGTGGAGTTGCGGACACCAAGCCCGTATTACCTATTGTTTTCTACATCCGTACACATGCACCGTGATACATTGGGAAACCGACTGAACAAATTCTATGATGAAGGGAGATGTGTCCGCGAAAAAACGACCAAAAACATATCTACCCTACATTTTTTTCTGTTACTAATGTATTGAAAAAGCAAAATCTTCTTAATTACGGTGTGTAGAGTAATTAAACGTCGACCAAGTTTTAGTAAAATAATTCTTAAATCGTATGAACTAATTTGTTTCGATTTATGTATTTGAGTATTTAAAATAAAAACGAAAATATTGAGCTCTCAGTTCAGACGCTTCACTATAATTTCAATTCAATATACTGTGCAACCGATTACTTTCGAACCATTGTTTTTATTTTAGAAATTGTATTTTAACATATATTATAATATACACTAGGTTGTTTTACGAATTCTTTGAGCCAAACTTAGTTTTGGTTGAGCCCTCAGTTCAGACAAGTACTGAACTGAGGGCTCAAGTTAAACGGCCATAACTCTGTAAATTCTCAGTCTACGGAGTTGAAATTTTTCTTAAAGATTTAAGAAATTATTTACTAAATTTTGAGATAAAATCTGTTGCCACAAAGGTTATAAATTTTGAGGTTTAAAATATCATGTTTTGGTATAGCGTCTGAATTGAGAGCACTCTTCATAGGGTGACAATACATTTATTTTAAGTTTTAGTAATTTTTAAACCTTTTTTTTAGGTTTTTACCATTATTTACTAATTTTCCTGAATGTTTCACATTGTTACAAAGATATTGAAAAATTGAGCCCTCAATCCAGATGCACATAAAATAAGACTAGAATGAACCCCTCCCCCCTTTGAATCTTACGTAAGGTTAGTATCTAGAATAATCTAGACCCCTCCCACTATTTCTTCTTACCTGGGGGGTAAGAAGAAATAAGACTTGTTCGGACTCCCCCTCCCAAATTGTTTTACGTAATAAATGAACAGTCTCTATTAAACTTTTGGATTAAATAGCTGATTTGTTTTCGTGATTTCAGAGTTAGTCCCATTGTGTAAGTTGTTCATAGTCATGAGTAGAACACCCTGAAAAAAATTGGATCCTGTAAAAAAAAACATCCAGTATAAATGAATAATTTTATTACTGTCTTGAAAACTAACAATACTAACCTATTTACTTATAAGCATTATTGTTACTAACACCAAAATACTAACAATATTTATGGACCTAGTCTGAAGTAAAGTTTTATTATTATTATTATAAGTCCCCGAGTCCCAGCAGTAGCCTAAGGTGATGAAACGCTGACGTTTCAATTATTAGTAAACATACACGTCATCGTACTTGTAGGTACCGGGGAGTTTTCCTCAACGCAACATTGTCTGATGTACTTCTGGGATTTACCTTTTCAATACAAAAACTAGCTTCAGTTATACATAATTAGAGGGGCCTGTGGCTAAATAATAACAGCCGCACAGGTCGATCGATCAGGTTAAGGTACGCTTGCCGCGGTTGGCCTGTGGATGGGTGACCATCTTTACATACCGAGACCCCTCCGTGCTTCAGAAAGCACGTTAAGCTGTTGATCCCGGCTGTGATTTGTGAATCTTGGACAGTCGTTACGGGTAGTCAGAAGCCCGAAAGTCTGACAACCAGTCTTACCTAGGGGTATCGTATTACCCAGTAACTGGGTTGTGGAGGTCAGATAGGCAGTCGCTCCATGTAAAATACTGGTATTCAGCTGCTATTTTTGTTTTTGTGTGAATATTGTGTGCCTTACTTAACCTGGGCTAAATAAACGTATTTTCTTTCTCTTTCTTTCTTTCTTTCTCTTTATCCAACTTCCACCCTAAGCTGGATACGCGGAAACGCATGTCAGAGAATCAACCCTAGTCTAATTTTATAGGCTTAGGGTATTTTATTATTCGTAGCTTAGGGTGGATTCACGGACATGCGTTTCCACGTATCCACCGTAGAGTCGATAAACGGAATAACCAAAAAAAATCTGCCAAAGCTGCAGGGCAATTGCGTAACACACTATTAGTAGCAATGGGTTTAATTTTGACAGTTCAACAACATTCATTGCGTTATTTACGTTGTTGAGCAGACACAATTTTCGAAAATATGGAGCAATGGATTAGCAATATGCTTCAAATTGAGAGAAATATTGTGTTACGCAATTAGGGTGCTGGCTGGTATTATCTACAATTTCTAGTGATGTCGTAACTCGTAAGTAGTCGACGAAGATGCTTGTTTGTAGCAATTATCATACGCAAACGCGAATCGCGAAAAATCTATAAAAACGGCAAAAAAATCATGTCTGTTGTATGGGGGCCCCCTTAAATATTTATTTTATTCTGTTTTTTAATATTTGTTGTTATAGCGGCAACAGAAATACATTATCTGTGAAAATTTCAACTGTCTAACTATCACGGTTTATGAGATACAGCCTGGTGACAGACGCACGGACGGACGGACAGCGCAGCGTGAGTAATCTAAGGGTTCCTTTTTACCCTTTAACCCCTTAACGTAAACCTAAACCCAAACCTGAACCTAAACCTAAACGGATATCTAAAACTAATAAACACAACTTAAGTTACTGCAATGAACACTCAACCTACACTTAGCAGTTAACTTACAAAACTCACTCACGCCATTACTCTCGCACACACTCACACACGCACACAACAAAACCACACATAACACACATCATCACATAACACACATCATCACATAAGACACACACATCACATCACACAAGTGCGCTCCTTCCTTTTGTATTTCCTTTTTGCTTTGTCTTTCTGTTTTATTTAAATTAGATTATTTTTATTTTATTTTTATTTTTGTTACTCTTAGCTCAATTTATCAATTGCATACCTGTTATTTATGACAGTGGAAGAGCGGAGTTCACCTAACACAAGCATCTTCTTGCTTAAAAGGTGATCTCCAACTCATTGTGTGTTTTAATTGTATGTAATTGCAATAAACATTTTTGATTTTTTTGACCCTTTGGGTACGGAACCCTAAAAAGACGGTAAAAACTAGTTTGCAACTACGGCTCTATTGAATAACCTCTACTACAAGACAGGACTGTTCATGTTATAACATACCTACCGGAGAATCGAGTAGGCGTGACAACTGACAGGTAATTAATCAACCACATGCAGCTGATTATAACAAGTTTAATAAATAACAAGTGAAGGAAAAAGTAACCTGCCGGTCGATTCTGTAAACATCTCACCGTGAAGTCATAAGTGAAGTGAGCTTGAAGTGAGCAGTGTCAATAGTGTTAATCCCTAATGACAGCTCACTCCACGCTCACTTCACCCCCGTTTTCACCGTGAGATGGTTACAGAATCGCACGGCAGAATAGCTATTCACAAGCACTCGATACGGTTCCGTACCGTATCGAACATCAATCAAAGTTACCCCCTCCTCTACAACGTGTAACGTTAAATGCGCAAAACCTGAAAATAGTTTGATCAGAATAACGAGCAGAATTAATTGAACCACTTTTTAATATAGGTCACTTTTTTAAAAAAATCTTCATTAAAAACGTTGCCGTGTCTATTTATGAATAGGTCAAGCAAGCCAATGTCAGCGCGGCGCAGCGGCCCGGTGACGACTCATCCCTCGGTAACATAGTATAAAGAGGGGAAGTAGGCTATCTCCGGCCCAATCCGCGATATAATTGCCTACTGTCTTAGGGTTGTCACTTTTAGGAAAATTTTAATTCAGTGCAAACCAACACAGAAATGTAAAACAAATACAGAAATGTATTCAAGATTCAGAGCAGTATTATTTATAAAAAAAAGGGATAAAATAAACCGGCGCGCGGCGGGGAGGTGGGGGCGCGACTGTCCGCTCTTCGTCAGATTCGGTTGTCGCCCAAACCGCTAACAAATATTTATAGACTAATAGGTCGTATATCATATAAGTATATCATCGTAAAAAAAAAAACAAAAAACTGACTAGTATAATTATATACTAGTCAGTTTTTTGTATTTTTTTTGATAGGCACAATGTAGTATTTGTACACATAAAGGACCATATTTATTTTTATTTTTAATTAATAGAAACATATCTATTGAATCACACATTTATTACAAAATTACAAATTAGCTACAGAAAAATACTTTCTTCGGTTTCGACTATTACGAAACGCCTTGTTATTAAACTTTAATGTGTAATATATCCGTATCCTTATAAATAAGTTTTGCAAATATAATTTCGGAAAGCATGGGCAGGGCGGTGAAAAATGTAAATCTTTTATTTGTTCATAAACAAAAGCCGCGACGCGCGAACCTCGTGCGGTGTTAGCCTCGGCTGGCGCTGTGAGAAACGGGTCGAGATTTTGTTTAAGTGTGCGTGCGCGACGCATAGATACTTTGGCGCACACATACAAGCCGCGCGCGGTGCGTTTGTATGAAGATAACTTACTTCCCCTCTTTATACTTTGTCGGTAAAGCGTCGTCGCAGACGCAAGAAACGATCAGAATGGCCAGTAAAATTAAAACAGCACATAAAACCTTTACAATTTTTTTAATGACTTATTTTCTCTCTGAAATAGGTCAATTGAATTAAGTTGGGGTGTCTGAGGTTTTGCGCATTTAACGTTACATATTGTATAACCTCTCTAACCTCCTCTCCTCTCCTCATCTCTGTCCTATATAAGTCCAAACCTGATTTTAAAATTTTTAGTTTAAATCAAATAGACAATATTCTTCCGACAGCTTGCTGTCGGGGGCAAGGCATATCAGACTATCGAAATGTGTAATTTTTGATACGATAGCCTGTCGGATGGTTGTGAATCCCTATACAGTTCCCTTTGTATTTTAAAATAATATTGTAGGGGTAACAAACCAGAGCGGGTCATTCAGTGACAGGTCAGGTGTACCTAGGCCGTTTGTTCACTCGTGTCGTGTATCGTGCGCTACCAACTCAGGGGCCCTTTTTTTTCGCGGGAACATACAATCCTTCCGCCACAACTCAGGGGGCCTAGCTCAAATCCATCAACGAAGTGCGACAACGGGTCAGCCACATATGTTGAATGTTGTACATCAAAATATGCAGGGTCTGTCCGGCAAAGAGCTAGAGTTAAGTTTGTTTATGGAGAACTATGATGTTCAGGTGTTATGTTTGACTGAACACTGGTTGAAAGAACATGAAGTAGTGTTTATCAATGATGATAACTTTACCGTACAGAGTGCATTTGTGAGAAAAAGTGCTATTCGCGGTGGCTCTTTAGTTCTTGTTTCAAACAAGTTAAAATGTAAACAACGTTTAGATTTAGTGAATCTTTCAATCGAACGCACTATAGAGTTGTCTTGTGTTGAACTTGAGCGATACGTTATAATTTGCGTTTATCGACCCCCCTCTGGGGATTTTATTAGTTTTGAATCGGTAATGGAGGATTCTCTCAATAGGTTGAAATCAAGTAACAAAAGTATTATTTTATGCGGAGATTTCAATATTAATATTTTAGATGTTACTCCATTAAGTATTAGACTTCTCAATTTGTTTAGGTCTTATAATTTAATTAACTTGTTTTTTGAACCTACTAGGATCACGGCATCTTCGTCAACCTGTCTTGATAATATATTTAGTGTTTTTGATGCCAAAAACAAATTAGTCTTAACTGACTTAACGTCCGACCACTGTGGTTTATTAGCTAGCTTCCCCATGCCATTACATAAACAGCCGTGTAAAATTGAATGCAGGCCTTATACAGCTACCCGTTGCAAAATGTTTAAAAATAATATAGTTCATAGAATTACACCATCTATAGTAGAACACGAGAATCCTAATGAAATTTATGGTGCCCTTTTTGATGTTGTGCAAAAAGAGTACCAATCTACTTTCAAGACCAAAACTGTTAATATTAATGGATCCTCCGTTGGCTTTAACCAATGGGCTACTCCGGGTATTTATAAAAGTAGAGCGAGACTATACGAGTTATATGGTTTGAAAAAATACAGGTTTGACACTCCTTTCCTAGAGTATGTCAAAAATTATTCAAAATTATTTAAAAAGGTTAGTGCTTTTGCTAAATCAAAATTTTTAAGCGATGCTATTAAAAATTCTAATAATAAAGTAAAAACAAGTTGGAAAATTATTAACAATGAAACGGGTAAATCGGTTAAACAAGAAAAAGTACTTGAGATTATGGTCGATAATAAATTAGTTAATACAGCCGCTGACGTAGCTGAAGCTTTTAATGAGTTTTTTGCCAACATACCCATAACTACGACTCGCTCCTTAAATTCGTCCCCGTCTAAAGCTGAAAACCTTTTGCATAGTAGTGTACCTCAATGTAGTCGTTTATTTAGTTTCGAACATGTAACCCCACATGATGTAGTTAATGTTTTTAACCTACTTAAGTCTAAAAACACCGGTGACTACTGGGGCATCTCCATTAAACTTTTAAGTAATATAATAGACATCGTAGCCCCCTATCTAGCTGTTACTTTTAATAAATGTGTTGATTTAGGAATTTTTCCTGACCTCATGAAGAATAGTAAAGTCATACCTTTATTTAAATCAGGTAATAAAAACGACGTTGGCAATTTTAGGCCTATTTCCATCTTACCTGCATTTAGCAAAATATTTGAAAAATTAATACTCAAGCAGTTGCTAAGACATTTTAATTTAAATAGCCTCCTTCATAATGAACAGTATGGCTTTACAAAAGGTCGTTCGACTACAGATGCGGGTGTTGCTTTGCTGAAACACATATTTAACGCATGGGAGAGCTCGCAAAATGCTATCGGAGTTTTCTGTGATCTTTCCAAAGCCTTTGATTGCGTGCACCATGACACGCTTTTGCGTAAACTACGTCATTACGGTGTCCAAAACGAAGCTCTCAACGTAATAAATTCTTATTTACATAATAGGTTCCAATGTGTAGATGTTAATGGTGTGAAATCTTCCGCGCTACCAGTTCAGTTAGGTGTGCCGCAAGGCTCAATACTGGGCCCATTCTTGTTCTTAGTTTATATCAATGATTTACCATTCCATTTAAAGGGAATCTGTGACGTTGTACTGTTTGCTGATGATACATCTCTTATTTTTAAAGTAGACAGGAATAGACTAGATTTTGACGAGGTAAACAGTGCACTCTCAATAGTTACGGATTGGTTTACGTCAAATAACCTAGTTCTCAATGCCAAGAAAACGAAATGTGTAAAGTTCGCCTTACCCAATGTTAGAAATCTAGGACCCAACATCGTCTTAGATAAAGAGGCGCTTGAGACTGTGAGCTCAGCAGTTTTTCTGGGAATAACAGTAGATGCCAAACTTCAGTGGGGACCACATATATCGAGCCTAGCAGGAAGGCTCAGTTCGGCTGCCTACGCCGTCAGGAAAGTAAGACAATACACTGACGTTGATACAGCTCGTTTAGTATATTTTAGTTATTTTCATAGCGTTATGTCCTACGGTATTCTGCTGGGGGGCAAAGCAGCTGATATACAAAATATATTCGTCCTTCAAAAACGAGCTGTTCGAGCTATTTACCAGCTAGGTGCTAGAGTTTCTCTAAGAGATTTATTTAAAGATATTGGTATTCTCACGGTTGCATCACAATTCATATTTGCCAACATCATATATATTAGGCAAAATATACACTTGTATACTAAAAACAGTGATGTTCACAATGTTAACACCAGAAATAAGGACAAACTACGTGCTCCCTTTCACCGGCTTCATAAGGTTCATAACACATTTGTTGGTCTTGGTATAGGCTTTTATAACAAGCTACCCTCTTCTTTGCTAGATTTGCCTTTTAATGCATTTAAAGCTCAAGTAAAATCCAACCTTTGTTCAAAGGCATACTACTCCATCAACGACTACTTAAACGATAAGAATAGTTGGTCGCCCTGATTAACTCAAGACAATGTTTATGTTCTTTCTCCAGAATTAGATTACTGATAGGTTATTATACTATGAGCTCATTATACAATTGTTTTTATTGGGCTGTATAAGTCAAATCAGTTTAGTTTTATTTTTATTATATTATTGACATAATCAACCCATTTAAATGTTTTCTAATGAGTTGATTGCAATATGTGGTTAGCTAGTGACCTCGACGATTGATCATATTATTCTTACCTGAGCAACCGGCAGCAAGTTCGTCATGCTCCCTCAGATGTCACTGCTTGCGGTAGCGTGGGGGTCGGGTTGCCTCCTTCCCTCAAATATGGCGAGGGGGGTAATGGCTGATCTTTGCGTTATGCTCGTGAACGGGTGCTGCTTGTGGTGACTGGTCGTCTTGCTGACCATGGTTTTATTATTGTTATAATTAGTAATAACTTGTTTATTTAGTTTCCTTCGATGGTCCTAGTTTATCATTTGTGACTTCAAGCGACAGCTATGTAAACAGAACCCAGCATTGCATAAATATGTTAGCGGTCACGCCCTTCATACCTGGAGGCTTTTATTTAATTTTCATTTATTAATTTTTGCTTGAGTACCTACGTATAGTTTTTTTATTGTATTTCTTGGTATATTGGCGTTGCTAGCTGACATATGGCAGATAATTGAATTTAGTGTCCTGTGTCTTGTAATGTTAATTGCTTTGCATACCTTGTATTGTATTCAGTCAAGTATTTTCTAACTGAACAGACAGCTGTGCTGCTGGGGAGTTTGTTGCGCCACTTCTTCTTCCCAGCGAAAGCACTAGGAAGTGGTGAAGGGCGGGCGTTTTGGGGGACTGTCTTTTGTAATTTTGACGTTCGAAAAGTGCTGATTCTCAGCCTAGTTTGAATAAATGACTTTTGATTGATTGATTGATTGAAGATACGGGCCCGTCCTATACCAGTTCAAAACTTCGAGTGCACCCTACACCCGGTTAATTAATTTTTTCGGACGGGCAAAACACATCGGGAGTTGGGATAGCGTTCAAATCGTGACGCCATTCATTTTTGGGTCGGGTCCGAAATTTAACTTATGTCTTTGATAATACGGTGTAGGAATTGCCCGTAACTTCGGTCGAATTTACGGACTTCGTGATTAGGTAGTAGACCTCCTGGTTAGAAGAATAAATAATAATAATAATAGTAAATCTTTATTACTCCCAAAAATGCATGAACATTACATTGAACAAGAAACAAAAAATGGCAAGGAAAGATGTAGACGATCTCCAGCCTCCTTCTGACTGAAATTTTTCGAAAATATGAAGCAATGGATTAACAATATCCTTCAAATTATTCAGATTGTGATTGATTGATGGTTACGCAATTATAATAATAATAATAATATATTTATTCAAAAATTATAAGGCATGAAAATTAGTACAGTTTTGCTTAAATAAAAATTGTATTGCTAAGACTTACGTGCCTGAACTAGGTAATCCTGTGTTTCAGGGGCGAGAAGAGCTAAACTAGTCTTTTAAAATTATTATTTATTATATACCTATTATTATTGATTAGGGTGCAGGCAATCTTGGAATGGACAGTGATTGCGTGGACATAAAAATGGGGTTGTCATTGGTTTAAACGTTACACCCTAAGTAGGTGGATTGCGTTTTCTCCCCAAGTGTGTAATTTTGTCCTTCTCCCGATTCGGTACATATTATGCCCGAAGATTGTTGCACTGAACGCAAGGTATTGTTGAACTGAACGCAGAGACTCAGCACAATCATGTGTTACAGGTGATTTTAAGTTCTAGAACTGACAATAATCTTTATAATTATAAATATAGCAAAATCTTTTCAAAAGATTTGAGAATATTTTTGATAATTCACTAGGCGAACGACCTAACGACCGATTGACGGTCATAGACAGGGTCGTTATTGAAAATCATTGCTTTATACTAACCTACCACTTAAAAATTCCATGTGATCACAAACAATTTCCAAGAGTCACACTACCTGTTCAACCAAGTCGCATTATAATGTAAGCTTATGTATGTATATTATATGACGAATAAAACCTTGAAGGCTCAGTTCGCGCGAGTTTCATATTCATATAAGACGTTTCCTTATAAAATCCACTGCCGTGTGTTAAATAACAAGAAACATGAATTAAAAATAAAGCACATAATAAATTGAAAAGTTTTGACAGCAATTTTGGCGCGAATTGGCTTTTTTAGGTTATGATTATTTAAAAAGTTGTTATTTGGAAAAATGATTTCCAAAATGAATGTGAGCGTGTTTATAGTTTTATTTTGTTGTGTAAAAGTTGTGTTATTACAAGGAACCGGTTCAGGAAATGACGGAAACTGTAAGTACCTACTTTGTCTCTCTTTGTATACCTACGTTTTTTTTTTTTTTTTGTTAAACGAAGTGCTGAGCAAGCGTATAACCTTGTTATTCCTAAGATAGAATAAATATTTTTTGTTTGTTGAATGTACTGACTGAATACATTGTTATTCGTGCAGCTAGTTAAAACACATCCGCCACAAAAAATATAATTACAAAGCAGATGGCTTATCGTGGAATAAAACATTTGCAAAAACTACAATATAGGGACCTCCGTCATGAGTTAACGACAATGTCCTAAGTTGCTGATTTGGGAAATACCTAGAGGTCAATTTTATTTATTTAATTTGTACTTCAAGTTCCTATCTACTCATTAGAAAACATTAGTTATAAAAAAAAAATCAGCTGTCCCCTATATTTATGTTCGCATAACTCGTCAAAATGTAGGAAACAGTTGATTTTTTTTTCGCGATTTCAGGTTTGGTCCCATAGTAAAAGTTGTTCATAATGATGAGTACAATGACCCCTTATGAGGTTGTGCGTTATTTGAGTAAGTTACAGCTTGTAATGTGTTGCCTATCGATAGTCGACTATCGCTTAACTATCGATAGTCTATCGATAGTTGACGTCATATCAATAGTGTCGATAGTCTATCGATAGTATCGATATTATCGATAGTATCGATACTCAGCAATAGTATCAATATATCGATATCGGCAATAGTATTGATATACAAAAACATTATCCAGTAGTAGTACCAGCATATGTTTAGGAGCAATACTATCGATAGTATTGATAGTATCGATAGCTTACACTATCGATAGTGTCGATAGTATTACTTTAAAAAAATCGATACTATCGATACTATTGTAGTATTATAATGTAATAGTATCGATACCAATCAATAGTATTAGTTAATTTGTGATATCGATAGTATCGATGGTATCGATACTATCGATAGCACTATCGATATTGTTACTAGTTTCCGAGGTCATCTATCGATAGTGAAACTATCGATAGTTGGGCAACTTGTATACATATTATAGGTCGACAGGGATATCGACGCGCAAACTGAAACCATGAATTCAGCACATGACACTAGACCCCCTAGCGTCGAAATTAAAAAAAAAATCTGCTGGTTCATAGAAAAGTGCTATACCTACGCGGTCAGAATATATGGAACATCTTTTTGAAGTGAAAACTTCTTTAGCATCGTTGTGATTTGAAACTCAATGAAACGAAAAAGCGACAATAAAAAGAGATAAACACATACATCTATAGGATTTAACGTCCGAGAGAATGAGATAGAAGGCATTATACAGTGTTTCTTATATTTGTGATCTCCTCTTTGTGCGCTGTCCGTACCCTCTCCCATCTTCATACGTTCGGGAATATTCGTAAGTCTTCGTAGATTGTCGGTACTGCTCTGGGCGCCTTCAAGCAGAAACCTAATAACATTTTTGAAGGCTTCACTTCTATCGCGTGTGAACTGCACACATGTTTTTTTTATTTTAATAACCGACGAACAGTTACATCTAAAAACAGCTCATTGATAACAGTTTCAGTCTATTTTACCACTGAAAAGTTTGGAATGGGAGAAGGGACTGCGTGTGAATCTACTAACGGACGAATACCTGCGAGCGATTAATACCTAAACCCAAACCGATAGCGCTCATAACCTTACCTCAAAAAGATTGAGCGTTATTCTAATGTAATTGTTTAATGAATGCATGCTGAAATAAAACGTTTGAAATTTAATTATATTTTTTTTATCGCTGTAAGCTCAGAATCATGTACTGAACCCATGGTAACTGCAAACGGTTGCGCGTCCTGTCGCCCTGTATTTACTTTTCTATAAAATTTAATTTGATTTAACACGTTTTTATATCTACTCAGTATTCTGTAACTTCGTTTCGTTTAGATCAACCGGTCGATTCTGTAAAAATCTCACCGTGAAATCATAACTGAAATGAGCACTTTTTTTTTTTTCTTTGTTTATTTAGGGACATTTATAATCGCATTGCGTATGTCAGTCCCATCGTACCCTAAATACACATCAATCGTATCTGAAGTGAGCACTTAATAGTGTTAATCCCTAGCGAATGACAGCTCACTTCACGCTCACTTCACCCAAGCTTTCACGGTGAGATGGTTACAGAATCGCACGGCTGCTGTCCTTAGAGTATAGTAAAACTTAAACACTCCATGATTTGTTAACACGCAAACTTTGATGTTTTTAAATACAAGACGATTAAAAAAACCAAATCCCCCATTTGTGACGTAAGCCAAGTTCTTCTAAAAACCAGTTTCTTATATTTAATAGCTCGTTCGAAAAACCCAATCATCATTGGTGCAGTAATTTACGAGGTTACCGGTAGAGTTCATAGATATACAGGGTTAAATTTAATTAGCTAGCCAAACTCAGCAGACATGATAGGTATCGATATTTTAACACAATAAAATAAAAATTAAAAAGGTTTGATTTTATTTGGGGGTTCAACGACCGCTGGTTCGGTAGTGTTGTTAGGTACTTGAAGTATGAGTAAAGAAAATCTTTTTTCTTTTGTTTTATCATGTTGGGATGTGGCTTGTGGCTAAGTATTAACAGCCGCACAGGTCAATCGATCAGGTTAAGCTACGCTTGCCGCGGTTGGTCCGTGGATGGGTGACCATCTTCTCGTACCAAGACGCCTCCGTGCCTCGGGGCTTGTGATTAAGTATTAACAGCCGCACGAGTCGATCGATCAGGTTAAGCTACGCTTGCCGCGGTTGGTCCGTGGATGGGTGACCATCTTTACATATCGGGACTCCTCCGTGCCTCGGAAAGCACGTTAAGCCGTTGGTCCCGGCTGTCATTCGTGGATCTTCGACAGTCGTTACGGGTAGTCAGGAGCCCAAAAGTCTGACAACCAGTCTTACCAAGGGGTATCGTATTAAACAGTAACTGGCTTGTGGAGGTCAGATAGGCAGTCGCTCCATGTAAAATACTGGTATTCAGCTGCATCCGGCTAGACTGGAAGCCGACCCCAACATAGTTTGGAAAAGGCTAGGCATATGATATCGTGTTCAGATGTCGACCCACGTCTGTGAAGTTTACACAAAAAAAAAACAGTGTTTTTAAAATAACATTTCAAGTGACTGCTAACTACGGACAATGACCCCCAAGAAAAAACATAAAATCATTTTTATGTTTAGGTATCGATACCCATCACGTGTCAGTTTCGCTAGCTAATTTAATGGGACCCTGTAATACCTGTTTCTTAGAATTCTATGTTATTTTCCTTGACGGGGGACTTGGTTATGATATACCTCCTAACTTTTTAGAAGGTTCTCAGCAAGTAGATATGAATTGCCCGCAGGTATTTCATTGATTAAATAAACATTTGCAGCGCTATTGGACACATTTTATTGTGTCGCGAAATCCATAGTGTAAATGCAAGTTTTACTGAATACAGAATTTCAGTTCAGCCGGTAGATTCTGTAAAAATCTCACCGTGAAATCATAATTGAAGTGAGCACTTAATAGTGTTAATCCCTACAATTAGAGAATGACAAAGCTCACTTCCCGCTCACTTCACCTAAGTTCTCACGGTGAGATTTTTACAGAATAGCACTGCTGAATACCTACTATACTTAAAGACGTTATTACTTACGTAAACATCAATTTAACATAACTTCTACACCTATTTGCAAACATCTTATTTCGTGTCCTTTTAAGCGAGGCAATTTGACCGCAGTACTGTGGGTCAGACCTTCAAAACACGTTATAATGTCAAAATGTTCATAAAACAGCTCTAAGACTTTTATTAGTGTTTACACGTATTTGTATGTATGTACATACGTCTGCGAATCTACACTAATATTTTAAGGAGCCAAAGATTTTATTGTTTGTTTGTATTGAATAGGCTCCGAAACTACTGGACCGATTTAAAAAATTGTTTTACCATTAGAAGCCGACATTATCCCTGATGAACATAGGCTACTTTTTACCGCGGGAAAATGCTTCATTCCTGCGGGAAAACGGGTAATAGGACAACGGGTAGTATGAATTATCCTTCCGTACTTATCTTTTTCACATAACTTCTAAACGGCTAAACCGATTGGGTTGAAATTTTATATGGGTATTTCGATGGTTTTCTGGATTATTTTAAAAATACAATTGGACCCGGTAGGTGGCGCTGATGTCGGTATGTCAACTACTAAACGGCTTGACCGATTGGGTTGAAATTTTGTATGTGTATTTCCATGGTTTCACAGACACGAATGTATTAAGCCTACCTAATCTATCTTTATACAGCTTGAAATTGAAAACATGCGACAAATCGAAATGAGAGATTGTACTCATCATTGTGAACAACTTTTACTATGAGATAAAACCTGAAATCGCGAAAAAAAAATCAGCTGTTCCCTACATTTATGTTCGCATAACTCGTCAAAATGTAGGGAACAGCTGATTTTTTTTTTCGCAATTTCAGGTTTGGTCCCATGGTAAAAGTTGTTCATAATGATGAGTACAATCTCCCATTTCGATTTGTCGCATGTTTTCAATTTCACCCTATACAGCGTGTAACGGAAGGGGGGTATCAACCCTGAAGGAGGTGAATGTGCTCATGAAACTCAACAACTTTCCCCAAAGAACATAGGTCGAAATATGAAAAAAAAATTTGGCCCTCCCCTACAAAACTGACCACCAGCTGATTGATTTACTATGGGAGGGCCAATTTTTTTTTTCATATTTCGACCTATGTTCTTTGGGGAAAGTTGTTGAGTTTCATGAGCACATTCACCTCCTTCAGGGTTGATACCCCCTTTCCGTTACACGCTGTATACATATATAAATAAACCAATTACATTAACCACATTATTTAAGCAACATATTTTTAAACGGCGGGAATTTCGAATTCTACGCAAACGAAGTTGCGGGCGGATGCGAGTCTTAGATAAAATTGTACGATTACGTTGTTTTAGGAGAGCAGTGGTGGCCCAGTGGTAACAGCCGCGACTTACGAGTTGTAGGTCGTGGGTTCGAACCCAGACAGACGCTTTACTTTGTGTTAATTATTTCATCACCATTGCTCTCAAAACGGTGAAGGAAAACATCGTGAGGAAACCGGCATGTCCTAGAACCAAATAATCGAAGACATGTGACATCTAACAACCCGCATTGTACCCGCGTGTTGGATTACGGAGATTACTCCCACAAAGGAGGCCTGTATCCTGTAGCCTGTAGCCTGTATATGTTTATTATACTACGTTGTTACACATTGAAATAAATAATGCTTATCTATGTGTATTCATAATTCCCGGGGTCATATGTTCAGTAACAACGACAATTCCCGGGGTCATAAATTCAGTAACAACGACAATTCCCGGGGTCATATGTTCAGTAACAACCACAATTCCTTGGGTCATATGTTCAGTAACAACCACAATTCCTGAAGTCGTATTTTCAATAACAACCACAATTCCCGGGTCATATGTTCAGTAACAACGACAATACCCGGGGTCATGTGTTCACTAACAACAATTCCCGGGGTCATATGTTCAGTAACAACCACAATTCCCGGGTCATATGTTCAGTAACAACCACAATTCCCGGTCATGTTGTTTAAAAATAATTTAATGAAAATATGTTACGCGTGTAACGTATTTTTTATTATGTATTAGTTTATTTTTGTATAACATTATTGTACAAAATACATTCCTGCTCAATAACGTAAATAGTTTACCGCAAAACGTGTTTTAATTGGCAACTGAAAGGCATTGCAGGCAACCGATTTCCACTTTATGTGTCACGTGATTACCCCGCGGGGCGCATGCGACCCTTACTACAAATAGGTAGGTCTGAATGGTCAGATTCGCATAAAAATACAATACTTACGAAGAATTAAACTCTTTGTCTGACCTCACCTCGGAGTTTCCTGTCTGATAAAAATCTTATGAAAGTCTCGGGTAATCCCAAAGTATCTTTATACTCTAAAAGGCTGTAGATAAAGAAAAAAAATATATTTAGCTCTACGTGCTGACTCGTGAAGAACGAAAATAAAAACAAACATGATAAAGTGCTTTGTTAATGTTGATACTTAAAATAAAAATATCATAATAGGTTGTTCAATAAGT
Organism: Eremobia ochroleuca; assembly: GCA_949629135.1. Taxonomy (NCBI): domain Eukaryota; kingdom Metazoa; phylum Arthropoda; class Insecta; order Lepidoptera; family Noctuidae; genus Eremobia; species Eremobia ochroleuca. The sequence continues at coordinate 1,184,972 of OX451413.1, forward strand.
TTTGTCGTTGATTAGTAACAGTTTTTTTGGAAGCAAAAGGAATTTTGTTTGTGGATAACCTCCAAACTGCCGGTCGATTCTGTAAAAATCTCACGGTGAAATCATAAGTGAAGTGAGCACTTAATAGTGTTAATCCCTAGCGAATGACAGCTCACTCCACGCTCACTTCACCCAAGCTTTCACGGTGCGATGGTTACAGAATCGCACGGCAGTTATAGTAAATACACTTTGCAAATAAATCTCTGCAAGGTCGCGGACCGGACTTGATTGTCTTTTTTTTTGTTTGTACACAGAATTTTTAAAGTGACTGTCCGTGTGTTGTGTTTATTTTATTTTTCATATGTGTGTAATAAAATATAAGGATTTTAATAAAATGGCCAATATGGCCACGTCTTCCCGGAAGGATTGGTGAACCTTTCCTTTTCCTGGGTTTGTCGTTAAAGGGCAAAAGGGCCTGCTTTGAGTACAAATATCATATTTTTTTTTAATTTTTTTTTATGACTTTTATGCCATGTTGTTGGTATTATTCTGTGTGTCCCACTGCAAGGACTCTTTTCATAAAAAAGAAAGAACATTGATTGTCACTCTAGCTCAATCTGTGTTGTACAGACGCCAGCACATCAAGCTAGGTACTAGAATCTGTCAAATTTCTTTAATAAATTTTCAACTTTATCGCTTATGTATAAGGTTCAAAGTTGATTAGGAACATTTGACAGTTTCGGGTAGCTTGATGTTCTGGCGTCTGTACTGCTAAAGGCTCTGCTAGATTTCCTCGCGATGTATTCCTTCATTGAGGTATTATATTTCTAAGAAAGTAATAGACATACCACGATATAGGAATCTATACATTTCCAGTTTAAGCTCACCCCGCATTGTATAGGCTTTTCGTACAGTGAGAAGTCAGCTTATACTGGAAACGTATAAATAAAGAAAATAAAATAATATTAGTTTGATTCAAGTAACACGACTCATATACTACGTGTAACGTTAAATGCGCAAAACCTGAAAATAGTTTGATCAGAATAACGAGCAGAATTAATTGAACCACTTTTTAATATAGGTCATATTTTTCAAAAAATCTTCATTAAAAACATTGCCGTGTCTATTTATTAATAGGTCAAGCAACCCAACGTCAGCGCGGCGCAGCGGCCCGGTGACGACTCCTCCCTCGATAAAGCGTCGTCGCAGACGCAAGAAACGATCAGAATGGCCAGTAAAACTAAAACAGCACATAAAACCTTTACAATTTTTTTTGTGACTTATTTTCTCTCTGAAATAGGTAAATTGAATTAAAAATCAGTTGGGGTGTCTGAGGTTCTGCGCATTTAACGTTACACGTTGTATACAAGCAGACAAGGATACAGACAGGATAACAAGCACAGACAAAAACTAACTATATGTTAATTTTAGAATTCACACATTCATATTTTCTCATCATGTTCTCGCACACTGTTCTACATGTGTGTCTACATTTCTTTTTTACTTCTCCTTTCGCAGGTCTGCTGGAAGAAATTTCTTAAGAAATAAGCAGTACCTTTGTACTCAAATTATTACTATGTCATATCCATATGTTTTTTACTGTGTGTACATAAATAATAAAATAAATAAATAAATAAACACTCACAAGGTAACAATATGTCTACTGCAGCATTGCCGGATATAAGAACAATCCAGTCTGTTGGCGATCTCACCAACAGCAGGGTAATTGCGTAACACACTATCAGTAGCAATGGGTTTCATTTTGACAGTTCAACAACATTCATTGCGTTATTTACGTTGTTGAGCAGACACATTTTTCCAACATATGGAGCAATGGATTAGCAATATGCTTCAAAATGATTCAAATTGAGAGTGTGTTACGCAATCAGGGTGCAGCCGGTCGATTCTGTAAAAATCTCACCGTGTTTATTAACACTTAACGTGTGAATTAACACTTAATAGTGTTAATTCCTACCATTAGGGAATGACAGAGCTCACTTCCCGCTCACCTCACCTAAGTTCTCACTGTGAGATTTTTGCAGAATAGCACTGCTGTAGTGGTACTTTATGTATAAAAATCTCACCGTGAGAACTTAGGTGAAGTGAGCGTGAAGTGAGATTCAGTAGACTAATGCTAGGGATTAACACTATTGACTGCTCACTTCAAGCTCACTTCACCTATGATGTCACGGTGAGGTTTTTACAGAATCCACCGGCTGATCTACAACGTGTAACGTTAAATGCGCAAAACCTGAAAATAGTTTGATCAGAATAACGAGCAGAATTAAATGAACCACTTTTTAATATAGGTCACATTTTTCAAAAAATCTTCATTAAAAACGCTGCCGTGTCTATTTATTAATAGGTCAAGCGAGCCAATGTCAGTGCGGCGCAGCGGCCCGGTGACGACTCCTCCCTCGGTAAAGCGTCGTCGCAGACGCAAGAAACGATCAGAATTGCCAGTAAAACTAAAACAGCACATAAAACCTTAACAATTTTTTTTAATGATTTACTTTCTCTCTGAAATAGGTCAATTTAATTAAAAATCAGTTGGGGTGTCTGAGGTTTTGCGCATTTAACGTTACACGGTGTATACATGGCTTGATATGTCGTCGTGTGTGCATACACAAAAATATGTGACTAAAAAAAGCAGATACTACGCAGTTTCGCATTCACAAATTCTTGGTTAAGAAGTGGGTTCATAAAACAGTATTTATTCTACACGTTTTAAAAAAAAATGCGTCCATTGTCAATTAACTTTCCCTCGTAATCCACTTTTAAAGTACCTTTTCAACCAGATGATTCTTAAATCAGATAATACCTACGCGCAATGATTCACCCTCGCTTTCAATGCAACCAATTCAACCAGTTTTTGCCAAAATCGTAAAAGGGAAAAGTCAATATCGTCCGCCAACTTGAAATTCTTGGATGCAACTGACATTTCGTAATGGGGAATTTCACTTACGTCATAAATTATAAGAAAACACGTTAGGCATCTGACCCACCGTCGGCGGTTACCGTGAAGCGAGTACAGCTAGCAACTAATAACGAGCTGGGAGCAGCGAGTGCGCGACGGCGACGAGCGAATACTCGCTGGAACGCGTAGGTATATGTACAGACACCAGCATATCAAGCTACTACAATCTGTCAAATTTCTTTAATAGATTTTCAACTTTATCGCTCAAGAATTACATTCACAGTTGATTGGGAAAATTTGACAGTTTCGGGTAGCTTGATGTGCTGGCGTCTGTACCTAAAGGTAACAGGTTGCGAATTGATGTCCGTACCATCTTGTAGTATCTCTTTTATAATAATAATAATAATAAATTCATTTATTTGAGGTCAATAACACCCATTAATACTCGTAGGACATGTATAAAATCAATAAAATCAATACAAATCAGATTAAATAGAATCTGAATGAATCAAATTAAAATGGAATCAAAATAAATCAAAATAAAATAAATAATCAAAACAATAAAATTAATACCCTCTCTCCGACACTGCTACAGCAACATAATCTGCTGGAACAATGCCGGATGAAGGGACAGTCCAGCCTTCCCGCAATCATCGTGAGTACGATGTAACGGGATCAACGTATAATTTTTTGAGCGTTTCTTGGGCGAGAAAATCGTTGATAGCTCGTCGCTTCATCGTCGATAGTGAGACTGTGCCTTAGGTCCTATATTTACTTATCTACTCTAATATTCTGTTTGTAGAATGACTAAAAATAAGTGTGATTGTGTAACTTTACTGAGAATAGAATAAGGATTTGTTGACACAGTACCGAGTGTTGGTCATAGTATTTAGCCTTGTAGCAGCATCTACACCGCGACATGCGAACTACGCTTCACACTGAAATCATGCAAAATCCTGCATCGCGCAAGCAGAGTTTACCGCGCAACTAGCTTATACAGGATGCTTTTTTTTTCAGGCTCCAAATTTTTACAGGCTGTTCTACTCATGAATATGAACAATTTTCACTACGGGACCAACTCTGAGATCACGAAAAAAAAAATCAGCTTTTTCATACATTTTGGTCAAGTAGGTATTGAACTTTTGTATACAATAGCTGATTTTGTTTTCGTGATTTCAGAGTTGGTCCCATAGTGAAAGTTGATCATATTCATGAGCAGAACAACCTGTAAAAATTTGGAGCCGGTAAAAAAAGCATCCAGCATACAACGTCCCGACATCAATCGTTGGGCAGTTGCCCACCAGACACAACATTCGTCTGGTCGGAGGATCCTTCCTTTTCTATGGAGGAGAGTAAACTTAACGCCCTGTTCTTTATAGCATACTCATACCTTCAAAATCCTGTGGTTGGACATCTAAGTTATCATCATGCCTTTTGCCCCCAAAGGGAGTGGCATAGTTGTGTATTTCAGTCATAATTCACTGATACGTAGGTATATACCCAAGTCCGAAGAATGGTAACAAGAGGCGAGCCTATTGTGCTATATATTCTTACTAGCTGCACCCCGCGGTTCACCCGCATAAGTCTCGATCCCGTAGGAATATCGGGATAAAAAGTATCCTATGTGTTAATCCCGGTTATAAACTATCTGTGTGCCAAATTTCATCCAAATCCGTTCAGCCGTTTGAGTGTGAAGAAGTAACAAACATACAAACACACACACAAACTTTCGCCTTTACAATATTATAGTGTGATTATATTAACTAGGCTCAAGTCTTGAATCCGGGCTACTTATGAGAAATTCTTACTGAAAAACCCATTAACACTTCAGGACATCGTCGTCATCACCAGCTGTTAGAATAACACAATAATGCCAGGTTCAAACCTGCAGCTTCCTATTTCAGAAGCGAATCCCATACATTTTGGACCAGCCAGTCGATTCTGTAAAAATCTCACCGTGAAATCATAAGTGGAGTGAGCACTTAATAGTGTTAATCCCTAGCGAATGACAGCTCACTCCACGCTCACTTCACCCAAGCTCTCACGGTGAGATGGTTACAGAATCGCACGGCTGAACTAAAAGTCATCTGATAAAGGGTTCCGCTTCCAGTCTAACCGGATGCAGCTGAATAGCAGTGTTACATGGAGCGACTGCCTATCTGACCTGCACAACCCAGTTACTGGGTAACACGATACCCCTTGGTAAGACTGGTTGTCAGACTTTCGGGCTTCTGACTACCCGTGACGACTGTCAAATAGTGGACCAGTCGAGCTATTTATATATTTATTTAATACTTCAAGCACATAAATGTACAGAGGCGGACTTAATGCCATAGGCATTTTCTACCAGTCAACCTTTGGGTGATGCAGAGACAAACAGTAGTAGGTGCAATCATGAAAATTAAGGAATAAATATCACTACATAGTATAAAACAAAGTCGCTTCCCTGTCTGTCTGTCCCTATATATGCTTAGATCTTTAAAACATCGCAACGGATTTTGATGCGGTTTTTTTTACTAGATAGAGTGATTCAAGAGAAAGGTTTATATGTATGTCGTCGCAAGCGATATCAAGACGACAAAATAATCGAAATACTACTTCCGGTTGATTTCATAATATTGGCAAACCGGAACTTAATTCTCATTGGTTGATCGGTTAGTACAGTGAACGCCGTGAGGTGGCGCTATAACTTCGCGCCATTTTCTGCACGTGGACAGAGCCGATTGGAGAGCGGCCGGATTCGACTTGTGGAGCGCACGCCGGACGGTTGAGAGCATACCATCGGAACTGTCATGTTCACCGTACAAACCTTTGTTTCTTACTGCTCATAAAGTGATTGTAAATTACCGAATAAACGTGACTGTGATTTGTGCTTCAAACTACGTTTTACTGGTTGCCCGAGTACCCACCTTCCTCATGGAACCCGTACCAAGAAATTATGATGATGGCCCTGTTATCGCTACGCCCACGCTCGCGCCGTCATGTATAATACATGCATAATATAGTAGAGAAACACTGATAATTTTAGAGGTTTCTAATGTGATGTCGTAAATAAACACTTTTTTTGCGCTTACATTGTAAACGCTGGCTGAACCATTCGCGATAGATCAAAATAATGTACTACAGTATTGTACACCTTAAAAAGTTCTACAAAAAAGTCCGTGATGGTATATGTCTATCTCTTAGGGATAACCCACAATAACCATTTTTTATCCTTAAATTTTTACCTTAAAAACATTGTGCATTTCATATAGATCATTATTGCCCTTTACAGCATGTAATTTAATTGAATATTTTCGAAGATATTAGAGATTTAAAATGCGGGCGCTACCGGCCGGGGAGTCGGCCGGTGGCGCTTGAAACTACCCAACGGATTTTGATGGTTTTTTTTTTTAAATAGATAGAGTGATTCAAGAGGAAGGTTTATTTATGTATAATAAATGCATAATATAGTAGAGAAACACTGATAATTTTAGAGGTTTCTAATGTGATGTCGTAAATAAACACATTTTTTGCGTTTACATTGCAAACGCTGGCTGAATCGTACGAGATAGATCAAAATAATGTACTACAGTAAAAAATCCACAATGGTATATGTCTATCTCTTAGGGATAACCCACAATAACGATTTTTTACCCTATACTTTTTACGAGAAATAATGGCTCTAAAATTATCAGTGTTTCTCTACTATATTATGCATGTATTATATTATACATATAAACCTTCCTCTTGAATCACTCTTATCTATAAAAAAAACCGCATCAAAATCCGTAGCGTAGTTTTCAAGATCTAAGCATACATAGAGATAGACAGACAGCGGGAAGCGACGTTGTTTTATTCTATGTAGTGATTAGCATTGCCCCCGTGCGAAGCCGGGGCGGGTCGCTAGTATTAAATATAAAGATACGCATAAACCGATTAAAACTATAAATATAATATATACCTAATTACATATTAATATAAGCACAAATAAATATACACAAATATCATACATGATTTTACCAAAAATAAATAAGACAAATTAGCGTTGTGATGATACTGCCAGCTTCTTGCGAATGTGCTCGTGAAAGGATAATCGGTTGGTTGCCATCCTGATTTCCTGGCGGAGCACATTCCACAGAGAGATAGACTGAAAGAAGAAGGAAGAGTGAATGAAGTCTGTGCGGTGAGTGGGACATTGGAGGAAACTATTCTTTCTGTCACCTAGCTGTCAGTCCACCTGATGCACGTCAAGTTCACTTTACCTTAATTTTTACGGTGAGATTTTTATAAATGATAAATGATTTAGTAAGTAGGTTTGTACCACGGACTAGAAAAAAAAGATCTTTTTTTTCTAGTCCGTGGTTTGTACAAACACTTTTTTACATGTCAATCACATTTTTTTTTTAAACTAGACGAGGTCTGCGTTTCCTACCTGCCTACTCTGAAAAGAAAGGCCGAAACAAACTCAGAGGTCACAGTCTCTTTTAAAGTCCAGACATAATCTTGGTCAGATCATGTGAAGACCATGTAGGTAGATTGATGTCTGAAATGGTCTTTTGAGGAAAGAACCACACAGTTTGAGCGGACCTGTCCAGTCAGTGCACGCATTTGTCAAAAATCGTGCAGCTCAACTCAGAACTTGTGGAGCCTCACGATTCGACGAACAATACCAATGAAAGTACATTTGTGTAGGTATAGAATCGTTTATAAAGCACGATCGAACTATTAGAATTATTAATGAATCTATTCATTATAATTTATGCGCATCTGTCACGTTATTTCTCAAAAACGGTCGAACCAGTTCCGATGTGGTTTTGAGGTGTGTCCTCGTGTCAAGGTAACTTAAGTAACTATATATACCTGATGTAATCGTTCCATTGTTTGCATTTGTAAGATCTTGAGTGATTTATTTATTATTTCCTCCACGGAGAGAAAAATCTTAGAACAATTACTGTGCTGTCTCATAATCTGAGTGCATTTGAGTGGTAATGGAAAAATTACCATGCTAGCACAGTAAAAATTCTTATGCTGTACAGTAAAATTTATTGGACAAATAGTGAATTTTTCCCAATCTCACTCAGAAAATTTTCTGTAGATGTCACTTGCACTCACTTTACAGTGACGAGCACAGTAATTTTTCTAAGAATTTTCTCTCCGTGTACTATTACTAGCTGCGCCCCCCGGTTTCACCCGCATAAGTGTTGATCCCGTAGGAATATCGGGATAAAAAGTATTCTATGTGTTAATCCGGGTTATAAACTATCTATTAGGTCATCCCACTTCCAGTGTCATATTTTTTTATTATTATTATTTTACAAAAACTGACTGCTATACTATATAACCTTGTGACACTAATCAATAATCTCCACCACTATTAATCACTCGCTCCCAGACTGCTGGCAAATCTTGAACACCATTTAAAGTACCACTTTCATTTAATTCATCAATAATGCTCTTTAGTTTAATGTCTAACTCCTTTTTGCTATTGTATCGAGTACCCGACAATTTCCTCTTCACATGGCCAAAACAATTGAAATCACAAGGATTCATATCCGGGGAATATGGCGGCTGAATAATTTCAATCCATCCTTTATCTTCAATTAAATTCTGAACTGTTTTTGATTTGTGCGGTCTGGCGTTATCATGTAAAATTATAGGACTCGTTATAATATTATGTTCGTCTGCCCAAATAGGAATATTTTCTTCTAAAAATGACTTATATCGCTCTCCAGTCATAGTTGTATTTTCATCATAAGTTCTCCAAAAAGCAATGCCTCTGACATCCATAGCTACTATTAGTAGTATTTTTCGTTCATGTAGCTCTGCACGTGGTAAATGTTCAGCTGAAGTGCCCGGTTCCACCCAACATCGTGACTGATGTCTTTGACGAGGAGTATAAAATTCGACCCAAGTTTCATCAAGGCATATGAATCTATTAAGTATATTTTTCTTACGGCGATACCACGATAAATGGCTACGCGCAGTTTCATAACGAAACTCCTTCTGATCCGTGTTCAGAGTGTGGGGCACCCACACTGCACTTTTATTGACCAGACATAAATCCTCCGTGAGTACTCTATGTATAGTGGAATGAGGAATGTTAAGTTGAGTGGAGAGATCACTGACACTGACCCTACGTGACTGACGAAGTGCTTCCTTGATTTTGTCCTTTGCTTCTAATCTAGTCGAGGATAATGATCGAGGTGCTCGCGGCTCATCTTCAGCTGTGGTTCTTCCTTGTTTGTACATTTCAAGCCATCGCTGTACGGTTCTTTTATTTAAGGCGTTACGACCAACACACTTTACCAGTAAGTCGTGCGCAACTCCTCCAGAGTAGTTGAGTAAAGCACAAAACTTTAGAAATATACGTTGCTCCACTACATTAATAGATTTTTTTAAATCTTCCATTTTAAATCAATGCACGTCTTGACAATACAACACACCAAATTAAACTAACATGATTGTACAAGACAACACATGTAGGTATTAACTATTGCATACCATTGCGCAATACATAAATATTGGAAATAAAAAATATGACACTGGAAGTGGGATGACCTAATATTTGCCGAATTTCATCAAAATTGGTCCAGCCGTTTGAGCGTGAAGAAGTAACAAACATACACACACGCTCACAAACATTCGCCTTCATAATATTAGTGTGATTTCCTACTTGTCATAGCTAATTGTACCTATGCTTGGGCAATGGTGGCTCGGTGGCATCGGCCCCGAATAACGAGCCGTGAGTTTGAACCCAGTCAGGCACTTTTAGGGTGCGTTTCCACAGAAGCGGAGCTGAGCGGAGCGGAGCGGAGACGTGTAGGAATCGTCCAATCACAGACGAGACGAGTGACGCGATGAGGATTTCACTCATTGTGATTAGTCGATTCCTGCACGTCTCCGCTCCGCTCCGCCCAGCTCCGCTTCTGTGGAAACGCACCCAAACTTTGTGTATTTGTATTTAATTTCATAACCACCGCTCTTAAGGGGTTAGGGGAAGTCAGAGGCATGAAAAAATGAGAATTTTCAATATTTTTTTCTTGTCAGTAACTCAATTTATTTAATGAAAGTAACAATATGACATTATTTACATTATGTTTCAACTCGACTTCACGAAAATTTGAAAGAAAAAAAAAAAAGTTATAGATGTTTGTGTTGGACCCTGTTCCATAAGGAGTGCCTTGCGGTGACCATCACAAATCCTAGGAGATTCACCTAAAATCAATCGGACAAGAAAAATTAGTTATTTTAATAGGTGATCTATTCTGATCAAAGGATTTTTTTTTAAACTTCGATTTTTTATTAAAAAAATTAACTGCAGTGCTATTCTGTAAAAATCTCACCATGAGAACTTAGGTGAAGTGAGCGGGAAGTGAGCTCTGTCATTCCGTAATGGTAGGGATTTACACTATTAAGTGCTCACTTCACTTATGATTTCACGGTGAGATTTTTACAGAATCGACCGGCTGTTAGTGTTTTCCGGAAAATCTGGAAATTTTCCTGAGGCCGCCATTTTGTTGATTAAAAAAAAAAGTGTCAATCAGGCGCTAGATGTATGTTCCCACAGCTGCGACACTGGCTTCCTCTCTGTGTGAGGGATTGGAGCATAATCCATCACGCGGGCGCAGTGCGGGTTGGTAGATATCTAGTGCCTGCCGTGCGATTCACATTCGCAGCTCACTCCACGCTCACTTCACCTAAGTTTTCACTGTGAGATGGTTACAGAATCGCACTGTTGCTTGACACACATCGTCAACGTCTTTCTGCCCTTGTCCCATATACAACATGTAACGTTAAATGCGCAAAATCTGAAAATAGTTTTACCAGAATAACGAGCAGAATTAATTGAACCACTTTTTAATATAGGTCACATTTTTCAAAAAATATTCGTTATAACTTTGCCGTGTCTATTTATTAATAGGTCAAGCAAGCCAATGTCAGCGCGGCGCAGCGGCCCGGTGACGACTCCTCCCTCGATAAAGCGTCGTCGCAGACGCAAGAAACGATCAGAATGGCCAGTAAAACTAAAACAGCACATAAAACCTTTACAATTTTTTTATGACTTTTTCGCTCTGAAATAGGTCAATTGAATTAGAAAATCAGCTGGGGTGTGTGAGGTTTTGCGCATTTAACGTTACACGTTGTATACCCCCCGTGCGCTCTCTGAAATACTCGTAGGTCAATTGAATTAAAAATCAGTTGGGGTGTCTCGAGGTTTTGCGCATTTAACGTTACACGTTGTATAACTTAAATGTACCACAGAAATCTCGATGTTTTGTCATGTAGTATAATTATTATTGTAATAGATTTGCCCTTTCGTGTCAAGCATAGATTGCTTGTAAAGACCAATAAGATCCATGACAAGTTAGGACGATGGGCGTAAAACAGGCTTATAATATAATTGCGTCCTTAAGAAGTCAGAAGCTGTCATTTTCCTTTTGTAAATACTAGCCGTTGCCCGCGAGTTCGTCTGCGATCCACGGTGAAAACTAGTCTATGTGCTTACTTAGGTCATAGTTCATCTGTGTGCCAAATTTCATTTAAATCCGTTCAGCCGTCTTAGCGTGAAAGCGTAACAAACAAACTTACTTTCGCATTTATAATATTACTAACAGCGCCGCGCGGTTTCACCCGCATAAGTGTCGATCCCGTGGGAATATCGGAATGAAAAGTGTCTTATATGTTAATCCCGGTTATAAACTATCTATGTACCAAATTTCATCCAAATCCGTTCAGCCGTTTGAGCGTGAAGAAGTAACAAACATACAAACACACACACACTAACAAACTTTCGCCTTTATAATATTAGTGTGACTAGCTTTTGCCCACGGCTTCGCTCGCGTTAATTTAGAATTTGACAATCAATTCGGGTTGTACTCAGCTAAAATAATTAAAATGCAATTTTATAGAGAACCAATTAGCGTACCTATAGAAAACGGCGCCTAGGGCACGCATCATAGTTGCACCCTTCGTAAATTATAATAATATGACAAACGGCAGTGCGATTCTGTAACCATCTAACCGTGAAAACTTAGGTGAGGTGAGCGTGGAGTGAGCTGCCAGTGTCATCCCACCTGATACTAGGGATTGACCAAGCATACATTTACAAATATGAATATGAATTTATAAATATTTTTTTATGCTAATCCTATTGATCATTTTATATAATTTCAATACAAATTAATCCGTGATACGCCCGCGACACTGGCAGATGACAACAAAACAAAAACAAAATGCAAATTAAACAACAGTCGGTCGATTCTGTAAAAATCTCACCGTGAAATCATAAGTGAAGTGTCAATACCTACCATTACGGAATGACAGAGCTCACTTCCCGCTCACTTCACCTAAATTCTCACGGTGAGATTTTTACAGAATAGCACTGTAGATATGCAGGTATAGGAACTTCCAGTAGGTATAGACCGTGTCTGGGTATTTTAGGTTATTATTTACCTGTTTGCCTAATAAACTAATAATAGAGTACTTGCTCACCGGATGCCACTACATGATTATGGGCACATTCAATTGTAGATAGGTATAATGATATCGCATTGTGCTAAAATATTGTTTTTTCCTGGTATCATTTCAAGGTATAATCATAAATTATTAGGATAAACCACATACAAAAACAACATTTTGTAAAGAAAAGGTTCTCTCAGCGCGTTTGCCACCAGGAGAACAAGGGGGCAGTCAAAGAAATACTAGTTAGGTACGTATTAAGCCAAATTCTGGGGACACCTGGCAACAGTACATGCACTTCGCACAGGTTCCTTGTCAGGTGGCCTTCAGTTTTAGATCGCTTTCACACTTAAGAGGGTTCATCCGTTAGAGCCATGTTGGAGATTCAAAATTGATGATTTCCGACCGACAATAAAACCATAATGTGTTTAATTTATAGATGAGATACTGACGTCATATTATTGGGAATTTTATAATCTAGTGCATGGCTGAAAAACATTTTCAATTTTTCGTATAGTTTTCTCATCAGAACCGTTTTTATGCAAGCCTTTTTTTAAATTGGCGATCGACGGTCTAAGCAGATGCGAGATATTAGTAAAACCATATACGACAAACTTATAACAACATTACTTTATAAAAAATAATAACATTTATTAGTGCATGGCTGAAAAAAAAACACGATTACTGTAAGTTTTCATTCAAGAAAAGTATATTCAAAAGTGTCAATTGTAGCCACTTTTCGAGATATTAAACGTGTTAGTTTAGGATGAAATCTGAAATATTTATATTTTCTTTTAGACCTAGTAAATTAGGACATTTATGTTCTAAAACATGGTTCAAATATTTTTTTAATAACTTATATGTTTATTTTACTATGAATTATTTAGTATTGCTATATAATCGGCGCGGATTCACGCCACCGCTCAGCGCGCCGCTCTAGCAATGGGTTTCATTTTGACAGTTCAACAACATTCATTGCCTTATTTACGTTGTTGAGCAGACACATTTTTCGAACATATGGAGCAATGGATTAGCAATATGCTTCAAAATGATTCAAATTGAGAGTAATAGTGTGTTAACGCTATTAGGGTGCTGTTCGATAAAAACTCAAAGTCTGTAAGCCCGACGTGTTTAAATGAAGATGTGTTCCAATATGGCAACACTATTAAAATCAACCGGTTCACGGTGATGTAAGGTTGTGACAACATTGACGTAATTACGGCCGCTTCGAATCAAGGGCGTTTCCCAGACATGACTTATGTTTGCTTAATTTGTTTCTGAGTTATTGTGATTGGAGATGTGACTGTCTCAACGAGGACAGTGACTTTCTTAAGTAAGAAAGAAAGAGAATACATTTATTTAGCACAGACTGTAAGACACACAGTACACATGAGACATACATCAGATAAAAACAAATAAAAAATCAAATAACAAAGTGTAAAGTCCGATGTAAGAAATTAAACTGGAAGGAGTGCCTCTGAAGGAGGCTGCGCCAAAAAGTCCCAGTTCAGCAAAAATGCCAGACAACTGGTGCCTGACGCTGGTTTTCAACTGGACCAGTAAGTGACAATAAGAACGTAACAACTTTGTGTCTTTTTCTTTTTCGTAGATCTTTCACAGTTGTTATAAAATAATAATAATTTTAATAATAATTTTAAAATAATAATAATTTTATTATTATTATTATTAATTAAGGTGCTGCCGGTCGATTCTGTAAAAATCTCACCGTGAAATCATAAGTGAAGTGAGCTTGAAGTGAGCAGTGTCAATAGTGTTAATCCCTAATGACAGCTCACTCCACGCTCCCTTCACCCAAGTTTTTACGGAGAGATGGTTACAGAATCGCACGGCAGGTCAGATATTGTCACCAGTCGACCTATTCTGTAAATATCTCACTGTGAAAACTTAGGTGAAGTGAGTTGAAGTGAGCTGTCAATAGTGTCAATTCCTAGCATTAAGTGGAATATTGAATCTTTAAACAATCATAATGCTGTCAATTCCGCGTCAAAAGGGCCTCAGCTACTTTTGTAACTGATTTTACCTGACTCGTAATTAATTTTCTTTTCTTAACCGACTTCAAAAGTGGAGGAGGTTATTAATTCGTCTGTTTTGTAAGTCAGTATTGTTTATTTTCGGGTCAAGACCAAGTTATACATACGTAAACAATTATTTAACCATGAGTTCTTTTGGAAAGAAGGGATCCTTCGATGTTTTTATGAGAATAAGCTTTGCAAGGAAAACATAGTGAGGAAATCAGCATGTTCTAGAACCAAAAATTCAAAGACATGTGACATCTACCAAGTACCAACCCGCACTGGGCCCTCGTCTAGGCAGATGAAGATATTATTTTACAAGGAAAATTCTTTAGCAATTCTACAAAACCGTTCAAGGACTTTGTCGAGCTGCTTATTATGAAGACATAATATTATGTGAACACGCTAAATAATGTTGCATATAATAAAATAGGACATATAGGCACAGACGCCCGCACATCAAGCTACCCGAAACTGTCAAATTTTCCCAATCAACCTTGAACCTAATGCTTTAGCGATAAAGTTGAAAATCTGTTGAAGAAATTTGACAGTTTGTAGTAGCTTGATGTGTTGGCGCCTATACCTACTTATTTTATTTATATGTAGGTCAAGAACACGGCTGTATGTATGTGGGTTCATATTCTACTATTGTTTTGACTCATCAGGTATCTTACTCGTACCTACGCAGATTGAAAAGCGCTTTATAAAGATGTATCCACACATTAGAATCAGCCCGACTAGAGCGGGCAAAATGAATACTCAGGTCGGGCAAAACGAATACTGACCAGCAGTGCGATTCTGTAACTATCTCACCGTGAAAGCTTGGGTTTAGTGAGCGTGGAGTGAGCTGTCATTCGCTAGGGATTAATACTATTAAGTGCTCACTTCGCTTATGATTTCACGGTGAGATTATTACAGAATCGACCGGCAGTTGTATAATGAGTCGAGAGACGGCAGTTTAGTAGGTTTCTATCGAATGACCATCGAACAAATACGATTATTCGTTTTACCCTCCCTCTCCATCTTGCCCGTCCGTCCCCTATACGTAACGGGAAATATCAGTTAGTCAGCCAGCACGATAATTGCGCAACACAATCATTCACAATCTGAATCATTTTGAAGTATACAGCTAATCCATTGCTTAATATGTTCAAAAAATTTGTCTGAATATATCCGTCAGAAGTTGGCCGTAACCCCAGAACGTGAAAGCTTGAGGTAAGTGAGCGCGGAGTGAGCTGTCATTCGCTAGGGATTAATTAAGTGCTCACTTCACTTATGATTTCACGGTGAGATTTTTACAGAATCGACTGGCTGTTCGAACTTTGGTTTGCTAGTCCTTACACTTGGAAATTTCTGCCTTTGAATAAAGTTATTATTTCTCTCTTCTACAGTACGCCTCTGCATCGTAGAAGGTCGTGGTCTCTATAAGCGTGCGCCCACGCATTGCCCAGTGCTGGACAAGGAGAAAGCTGGCGTCGAATGTGTGTTGGGGACTGACAGGTAACTATAATACGTTGAAATCTATCTTAGGAGAAGGAAGTGTACCTACCCAGAGAGCGTTGTCGTAGTCGCACTGTGGGCTAACACAGGCAGATGCTAATTTACTTCGAACAATTTATCTCGTGGCGTGCTGGGTATTGCCTCTACAATTATAAGGAAACTGAGGCCTCTCATTCCCAATGGGCACTCTGGCAAATGCAAAAATCATTCGTTGCAGCGGCCATTCCATTCAACACTAATTGGTACCCGATTCAATGATAAAATAATTTATTTGCAATGTGAATTTTAAGCACTAATCTGTTAATGCTAAAAGTTACTTTTCTTTTCTTTTACGATTTCCTTGTTCACAAACTAAACTAAATTTAAGTTCAATGCATCTTTTTCTTTCTATTTCATTAAGAAAAGGACAGAAGATAAATATTAGTTTAGTCCTGTCAAATTAGTCAGCGCCTGACGTAAATTGACGTATTTTTAGTAGCCAATTTTTTAATCACACCCAAACTTGTCTATGGAGTATCTTAATTTGGAAGGACTAAACTAATATTTATCTTCTGTCCTTTTGTTTACTCAATTGCGTAACACACTATCAGTAGCAATGGGTTTCATTTTGACAGTTCAACAACATTCATTGCGTTATTTACGTTGTTGAGCAGACACATTTTTCGAACATATGGAGCAACGGATTAGCAATATGTTTCAAAAAGATTCAAATTATGATTGAACTGCCAAAATGAAAGCTATTTCTACTGTTAGTGTGTTACGCAGTCTTCCCACAGGCCTAGGACCCCTGCCCCTCTTAAGTCATGCATCTTGCCGTCACTGGCGCAATTTTCAAACTCTGTTAGGTAAAGGGGGTAGCGGGTTAAGGGGGGTCTGGCGGCCCCCACCGAATATGATAAAATCGTTCCAAAAATCTTGAAGAGGGTCGAAAAACAAGCAGTATAAGCTTTTTACCGACATTACAACCCCAACCGAAAACACAGTAATGGCGAAAAATATGATTTTTTGTGATTTTTATTTTTTTCAACCAGTTTAATTTATTTTTAAATGGTTTAAACTCAATTAAAAATTTGTTTTGGATGTGTGGAAGTCCCCTGAATTTTTTCAGATTTTTTGGTCAAGTAAAAACATGTGAATTTTAGGTTTAAATGCGAAAAAATCGTGAAAAACGCATCATTTTCAAGATACAACCCTCTTATTTTTAGGGTTGTTTTCATTTTCCCGAGGGATGCTGTATAGTATAGATAGCGGCAATCGTCCTCTTTCGAATGCAGGCAATTGGACTCAATTTGGAATTCAAATGGATTCAATTTTTGAAAAAAAACTCGAATTTTCAACTTTCGGTAAATTACGGCGCGAAGGTACTTGGTATAATGCGTCTTTGCTATAAAAAATACATCTCTATAGGGGTTTTTGAGATCGCTGATCACGAATTTGATAAAAGGTAACGAATTGTTATTTCTTGTACAGACGCCAGCACATCAAGCTACCCGAAACTGTCAGATTTTCCCAATCAACTTTGATCCTAATCTTTTGAGCAATAAAGTTGAAAATCTATTAAAGAAATCTGACAGATTGTAGTAGCTTGATGTGCTGGTGTCTGTACATTACGAGGATTAAAACTGTAAAATTGTTAACTTAGCTCTGTAAAAAAGTATTATGCTATTTTATATTACTGTGTGACTATTACGTAAGCTTGAATAAAATATGATTTATACCAGAAAATTTAGTTTCATTGATTATATTAGTTGAACACGATATTAAACTTGTATAAATGCTGTGATTTAATGATATTTTTTACATTATCAAACCTGTGTTAATAAATATGTATGGGTGAATTTGTTGTCAAAAATTTTTTTTGACATCATATCCGTGATCAGCGACCTCAAAAACCGCTATAGAGATGTATTTTTTATAGCAAAGACGCATTATACCAAGTACGCGCCGTAATTTACCGAAAGTTGAAATTTCGAGTTTTTTTTTCAAAAAATCGCCCCGCTCACCAGAATTGACCAAATTGAGTCCAATTGCCTGCATTCGAAAGAGGACGATTGCCGCTATCTATACTATACAGCACCCCTCGGGAAAATAAAAACAACCCTAAAAATAAGAGGGTTGAATCTTGAAAATGACGCGTTTTTCACGATTTTTTCGCATTGAAACCTAAAATTCACATGTTTTTACTTGACCAAAAAATCTGAAAAAATTCAGGGGACTTCCACACATCCAAAACAAATTTTTAATTGCGTTTAAACCATTTAAAAATAAATTAAACTGGTTGAAAAAAATAAAAATCACAAAAATCATATTTATCGCCATTACTGTGTTTTCGTTTGGGGTTGTAATGTCGGTAAAAAGCTTATACTGCTTGTTTTTCGACCCTCTTCAAGATTTTTGCAACGATTTTACCAGATTCGGTGGGGGCCGCCAGACCCCCCTTAACCCGCTACCCCCTTTAAACCAACCTGTTCCCGCTTGGTGGATTATGGTAAACTCCCTGTCACTGAGAGACTGTGACCTAGCAATGGGAACCTTATGCAGGGCTATCAGAAGTCCATTTCCCCTACTTAAAAACGTTCAAAATTTAGATGGCATTGCTCTGCGCCCATACCTACATTGTTCGCCCTGGAACCAAGAGCGTCGGAAAATTGTGTTGTATTGTCGATCATAGTAAACTCCTATAAGTCGTGCGATTCTGTAACCATCTCACCGTGAAAGCTTGGGTGAAGTGAGCATGGAGTGAGCTGTCATTCGATAGGGATTAACACTATTAAGTGCTCACTTCACTTATGATTTCACGGTGAGATTTTTACAGAATCGACCGGCGATCTTATTTTTATAGCGGACTAGATGCAGAATAGATATATTTTTTAAAGTGTCAGATTTTGAGGTTATAATCGAACCACAAGTTGTAGTTTTTCATAGCTTCGAGTGATTTTTGAGAAACTGAAAAACAATATCGTAATACATTTACCTATGCAATTTTTTTCTAAAGCCTGACCCCCAATCTTTTTCGGCACGACATGACGTTTAGCAAAGATGGCGGCGATTTATGTTATTAGCGCAAAATAATTTATAATGTTCATTTTGGCATGCAGCTAGTCCGTGTTACAAAAGTATTTGCAACTAATATAATAAAATAGACAATTGATTATCGCATATGTCCGATACTTGTGTTGCACAGGGCGATTCTGGACAATTTCCTTTGCAATCTCATCTCAGCGACATTCAATGTCAAAAATGTAAGGAAATTAGAGGTATTTTTGACAGATTGAGACTGAGATCAGACTGTGAACGTTCTTAACCTTTTGACCGCCACGGACGGCTATAGCCGACAAACGAAAACGTGCCAAACACGCCACCGACGTCTACAGCCGTCAAGAAAACGACATTTTTTAAGTACAAAATAAATATACTAAATTAGAAAAGATTTATTTTGCTTAAAAAATGTCGTTTTCTTGACGGCTGTAGACGTCGGTGGCGTGTTTGGCACGTTTTCGTTTGTCGGCTATAGCCGTCCGTGGCGGTCAAAAGGTTAAAATTACGAGAATTGCCCCTCTGTTCTTTGTTGATGAGAGGCACTTCTTATAATTATTATCAATTGTTTCTAGGCTGGACTGTCTCCGCCGCATCAGCAAAGGCACGGTGGACTTCGGAGTATTCAGCCCGGAGGACTTGGTGGCAGCACAGTGGGCCAACATCGACGTTCTCGTCACCAACGAACTTAGGTTTAGGAAAAGTTAGTATCCTGAAAAAAAAAAGTTAGTACCTAAAAAAAAAGGTAGTAAAGTTAGTTACCTGAGACCAGAGATGCCGATGCATTCCACCAGTTTCTATGACAAATCTTTTACTGTTCAAGCAGTACGCTTGAATCACTTGCCCGTGTCGGTAAGGCGTGCTCAATCTTTGTCCACTTTTAAAATTATGATAAAAAATCAATTCCTCTCTCCTTAAACAACACCATTTTATTTTCTTTACTCCTGTTTCATGTCTATTGTTATATGTATATATTTATTTAGATTAGTATAATATACATTATGTATGTATTCATTGTATCGTGTAAATGGTACACCACAGACTACCTACAGTATTTGTCTCTCCTTCCCTTTTCAATCCATCCAAAGGTTGTCTTTAAAAGATCGCTCTTAGCGATAAGACCGCCCATTGTGTCACTCTTTGCAAAATTTCTATATTTATGTCTGTAATTTATATGGTGTACATAATAAAGAGTATTCTATTCTATTCTATTCTACCTGAATAATATATCTTTCATTAGTTGTTGGTATCGGTTGACCAAAACGCATGCCAATAGTGGCCATTTAAGACATATTTGTACAGACGCCAGCACATCAACCTACTACAATCTGTCAAATTTCTTTAATAGATTTTCAACTTTATCGTTAAAGCATAAGGTTTAAAGATGATTGGGAAAATTTGACAGTTTCGGGTAGCTTGATGTGCTGGGGTCTGTACATACTTGTAAACAAACATCGAGGGGCTCAAATGTGTCACACTTTCATGGACCGAACAATGAGCACGACGCTCGACGCTTTCTTACAACTTGATTTTGCAAACGAGCGAATTTGTGTAACATATCATGGAGCAAAGACACAAGCACAAGCAGAACGTGACACAACGTGGGACACAGTGTCCGAAACGACATATTTTAATGAGAAAGAAGCAAGCAAATGTCGGAATATATTTTGTCCGAAACGTCAGTAAGCTGAACGTACGATCTGACATTTCAATGAAGAGTAAACGCATAATAGAAGGGAATGTTACAGGTAATAGCTCACTTGTCGTGAGCATTACTTCGAACACCGTTTCGAGCATTTATTTATTTAAACTTTTCGCACAAAAAGGTACAAAAACGGACTTAATGTCACAACGCAATGCAACGCAATGTCATTCGCAGCAACGTTACATTACAAGTGTTTTTTTTTTAATTAAGCTTTTTCTTGTATTGTACCATTCATAAGAACGTCACAGTACATGGAAATGCTCGAGAAAATGCTGTAGTGGATACCCATCTTTAAAAACAAATTAGTTCGCGTTCGAATCCTGTGCGGTCAACATACCTACCCCAGTCAGTCATTGTTGAGGTTCCAAACTTGACAGAATAGCGCCGATCTCTAAATTATTGTAATATTTTTCAGGACCATATGCCCGCAACATCGTAGCAGTAGTCAACAGGCGTATCCTGCCAGACCATTCCTCCACCTTGCATGCTGTACTCAAGAACAGTACCCTCTGCCATCCGGGGGAGACCATGGATGATTTGAGGCCACTCAGTGAAACATTATCGGGGGTAAGAATTTATCAAAATTTATTTTTACAGAGGGTTTTGGCCTCACATTTATTCAATGTCAGTTGAGACTGAAATTATTGGCATTCCTTCAATTTTTTTGCTGTTGCATACTTTAACAACCGATATTTTTTTCCTACTTTTAGTCCTAAAGATATAAAATTTTATGTATTATCCCCGCTGCAATGCGTTGAGCTGAGTTCCAATGATCTTCTGTTTTTTTTAAAGCATTTTAAGTTGGGTCGGCTAGTTATTTACACTTGTGAAAAGGACGTCTTTAAAAGATCGCTTCTAGCGATAAGACCGCTCATCGTGACACCCTATGTAAAATGTCTACTTTTATATCTGTAATTTATATGGTTTACATATTAACCCCTCAGCCGCGAGGAGCCATTTCTGTGCGGTCCCGATAACCGAAAACCGACCATTTGTGGATGGCACAAAAAAAAAATACATAACCGAAAACCATCCACAAGTGGTCGCAGTGAACTGACTTACTTGAAAGAGCGATAACTACATCCTGCTCTATTCCTATCCTTTTCTAACACAATGTGTAAAGGGTAAGACAGGGAAGGCATGACATCATTCGCTCATAGACATTCAGTGACCGGCGTGGGTTTATTGAATGAAATCCATATCGCAAGAGGCCACCCAGAAGTAGGTGCGCGGTTGACAGTCAGCGAATAGAAATGGCCACCCGCGGAGAAGCGGCCATTTCTTGCCGACCGAACATGGTTGATTCTCGGCTGAGGGGTTAAAGAGTAATCTATCTATCTCGTTAACGTAGAAATGGAAAAAGGAGGCAAAAGGAGTACCTAAGTAAGTGGTGTTCTGTAGTTTCTGCCTATTCCATGGGAAGAAGGCGTGCGTTTATGTATGCGTAGATATGTATGTCCAACAATCTATTTATTTAGGCGAGCTGCGTATGAGTGTAGAAAAAATTCGAATTTACATATGTCCGTTTACTCTACGCGAATTCGTGCTTGACTTCCAAGAATTTCACCATAGTTATAGTCCCAATTCTTATCCGTTCCTCTCCATAGGATGGTTTCCAAGGCTTCAAAACAAAGAAACTAACTCCTTGGCTAGTTCAAAAGCACATGTTATCAAAATTATGTCCTTCCAGGATCAACACTAAAAACCACTTTTTATATTTCCAGTACCTAGAATCCCTGGTATTGGAGCGCTCCTGTGACCCGACAAGGTCTAATACTGAGAACAAACTGAAGGCGCTGGCCGACTTCTACGGGAAGGCTTGCAAGGCCGGACCCTGGGTACCCGACAAGCTTAGAGATGCTGAACTTAGTAAGTAATGTTTTAGAACTGGCGATCCATTTTGTAAAAAACTCACTGTAAACGCTGTGTCAGTGTGTTACGGGCAGTGGTCGGAGTAGGTAGAGCTGTTTTTGCTACTTGCGACATGCGGAAATAACATGGATATGCTAAATATTTCCCGGGATCCCGGGAAATCTCGGAATTAAAAAACCATTGCCTAAGTAATTTTTATAGGAGTAGGTAGAGGTATTTTTGTTATTTGCTACATGCGGACATAACATAGATATGCCAAGTATTTCCGAAAATCCCGGGAATTCTCGAAATTAAAAAAAAAACAACTATTTAAGTACTTTCTTTTGTCAGTGCTTAATTGGAACGTTATATTTAAATGGATAATCCACTTTTATTAGTTTAGTATGGTAAATTGAAGACATGGAATATAAATAAAATGCGATGATCGAGTAAGATATATAATTTAATTTTCAAAACCCATATTAACTCACTTAAATCAATCGACAATTTCAAAATCCCGGAATTTCAGAGGCATATCCGTGTTAGCATCAATGTTTGTGGTCATTCACCCCAAACAGCTCTACCTACTCCGACCACTGGTTACGGGTCATCAGTAACCCAAAAGTCTGACAACCAGTCTTACCAAGGGGTATATTATTATCCAGTAGCTCAGTAACTGGGTTGTGGAGGTCAGATAGGCAGTCGCTCCATGTAAAACACTGGTATTCAGCCGCGTCCGGTTAGACTGGAATCATCTGCCTAGCCTTTTCCCAACTATGTTGGGGTCGGCTTCCAGTCTAACCGGATACAGCTGAATACCAGTATTTTACATGGAGCGACTGCCTATCTGACCTCCACAACCCAGTTACTGGGTTATACGATACCCCTAGGTAAGACTGGTTGTCAGACATCCGGTTAGACTGGAAGCCGAATCAAAATGAAATCAAATCAAATCATAGTTGGGATACTGCTAGGCAGATGAAGATGCTGATGACCTAGGCTTATGTACTAGTCTTTTCAAAATTGAATAATAATCACTACATAGTATAAAACAAAGTCGCTTCAGTTTGCTTACTCTGCAAGTTATGTCGGTGGTTACTCCGGTTCTTTTCCGGATAATTTCATTCCTGATTTTATCCTTCATAGAAACTCCGAGCATAGCTCGCTCCATAGCGCGCACGGGCGGTATACAACGTGTAACGTTAAATGCGCAAAACCTCACACACCCCAACTGATTTTTAATTCAATTGACCTATTTCAGAGCGAAAAAAAGTCATAAAAAAAAAATTGTAAAGGTTTTATGTGCTGTTTTAGTTTTACTGGCCATTCTGATCGTTTCTTGCGTCTGCGACGACGCTTTACCGAGGGAGGAGTCGTCACCGGGCCGCTGCGCCGCGCTGACATTGGCTTGCTTGACCTATTAATAAATAGACACGGCAACGTTTTTAACGAAGATTTTTTTTTAAATGTGACCTATATTAAAAAGTGGTTCAATTAATTCTGCTCGTTATTCTGATCAAACTATTTTCAGGTTTTGCGCATTTAACGTTACACGTTGTATACCCCCCGTGCGCGCTGTGGAGCGAGCTATTATATGAGCTGGAGCGAGTATATGGGGGAATAAATCTACTCTTACTGTTGTTTTGACACTCAACATTACTTTTCTTCACAGAACGCCTCTACCCATCCCTGTGCGCTGCCTGCGCTCGTTCCTGCACGGCTGGAGACATCTACTGGGGTAACGCGGGCTCTCTCACGTGTCTCACTGACGGCCAGGGAGACGTCACCTGGGGAGAGGCCGATGACATCACTTCTTACTTCCAGGTAACGTAAAATAACCCGAAAGACAGACCACCAGTGTTACCGAGGGGTGTCGTGTTGTGTCTCATCATCTGCCTAGCCATTTCTTTCCCAACTATGTTGGGGTCGGCTTCCAGTCTAACTGGATGCAGCTGAATATCAGTATTTTACATGGAACGTCAGTATTTTACATGGAACGACTGCCTATCTGACCTCCACAACCCAGTTACTGGGTAATACGATACCCCTTGGTAAGACTGGTTGTCAGACTTTTGGCCTACTGACGACGCGTAACGACTGTCAAAGATCCACAAATGACAGTCAGGATCAACGGCTTTCCGAGGCACGGAGGAGTCCCGGTATGTAAAGATGGTCACCCATCCACAGATCAACCGCGGCAAGCGTAGCTTAAGCTGAACGATCGACCTGTGCGGCTGTTATTATTTTGCCACGGGCCCCGCTTTTCTCTCTTCTCAACTCTCCCACTCCTTCTTATTTTATGTCTTACTTCCAATATCTCTTTTCTTCTCACGCTAAAAATCTGCGTTCTTCTAACAATCTTTTCTTACTCTGTCCTTCTCATACTTCTGACTTTGTTCATTCTTCCTTTCATATTCAGTTCATTCTTGACGGCACGGTTGGCGCAGTGGTTAAGCGATTGACTGCTGCGCTGCGTGTCGCGGGTTCGATTCCCGCACGGAACAAATATTTGTATGACCTACATGTATTTGTTCCGAGTCTGGGTGTTTTTCTATCTATAATATGTATGTATTTACAAAAAAAAAAATGTATATAAGTAGTTTATCAGCCATCTTGTTACCATAACACAAGCATTAGGTTGCTTAGCTTGGGACAAATGGTGCTGTGTGAAATGTCCAGGGATTTATTATTATTATTATTTTATTATTATTATTATTCTTCTTTGGAATGCGCTTCCTCTTGATATCAGACCACCAGTCAGAAATTGCAGAGTTATTTTCAAAATAAATATTGTAGACTCATCTCAACGCCTCCTTCGCTTGAATTTGTATATAATATGTATATATATTATAAGTATATATTATAGTAAATAGTATGTGAGTGTATTACAGGTTTTTAACCGATTTATGTATTTGTGTACGTTTTTTATTTACAATTCAATAATATTAATAGTTTTTTTTTAATCATTGTTCGGTTCAACCAAAGCACCTGCCATCTAATCTCTTCACCACCCTTGGTTGACTGGTAGAGAATGCCTAAGGCCAGGGCCCGATCTCGCTATGTAGCCGCTCCGGACAAAAATAATTTTCGCCGCCCTTTACATACATTAACACCATATAAGTCATGTTGGGGGATGTTAAGTATATAAGTACATAAATATACAAGGTGTAACTTAAATAACGCACAACCTCTTAAGGGGTCATTATACTCATCATTATGAACAACTTTTACTATGGGACCAAACCGGAAATCGCGAAAAAAAATCAGCTGTTCCCTACATTTTGACGAGTTATGCGAACATAAATGTAGGGAACAGCTGATTTTTTTTTCGCGATTTCAGGTTTGGCCCCGTAGTAAAAGTTGTTCATAATGATGAGTACAATGACCCCTTAAGAGGTTGTGCGTTATTTAAGTTACACCTTGTATAATATTGTTGGGATTATACCTATAATATTCACGTCAGTCTATTGGGCCTTCTGAAGAAGTACCTATACGAAAGTTGGGGTTGAGTGTTCTTATGTTTGTAAGTATACAATAATACAATGTATGTCTTTCAAAGAATTTCACAGAAACTACTGAATGGATCGAATTTTATGATTGATTTTCGGGATTCACGATCGCCCCGTGTGGGTTACAAGGTTGGGTTCGAATCTCGTTTGAAGCGCGTATACGCGAGTCATCTGCGCGTCGTCTGCGCGTTTTAAATACGTCGCGTGCTTACGGCCTGAAGTAGGTACGAAGGTGGCACATAAAATTCTCAAATTCCAACCTGCCAACCTGGATGGGTGGTAAATGCCTAATGGGGCTTGGTTGGAAGATAGGAATAAGTCAATTTTGCCGCCCCTCATTTTGCCGCTCTGGACAAATGCCCGGCTCGCCCCCTCCTAGATCGGGCCCTGCCTAAGGCATTAAGTCCACCTTTGTACCTTTTTGTGTGCGAAAATATTAAATAAGCAAATAAATAACAAGAGTTTGTTTTCTTCCAGGTTCAAGGAAGTGAAACTCTGACAGGATCTGAACACTTCGCGTACCTTTGTCGCGACGGAACCTGGCGGGATCTGACACAGGAGCCCTGCATCTGGCTGCGAAGACCTTGGAACGTTATTGTGGCGAAGAGGTATTACTAATTTATATGAATTGTGTTTAAATGGTGGGATATTCCTCCAATTCAAAATATCGTACAGCAGACGTGGCGTTATTTCATTAAATTGCAATTCGTTAGTGTAACCAGGTATTGAACGATAGTTGAGGATCTGTTATTTGATATTTCAAATCATGTGCCTAACCTTTTTCCAACTACGTGGGGGTCCGCTTCCAGTCTAACCGGATGCAGCTGAATAACAGTATTTTACATGGAGCGACTGCCTGTCTGACCTCAGTTACTGGGTTGAGGAGGTCAGACTAGTGGGTTAGACTTTCGGTCTTCTGACGACCCGTAACGACTGTCAAAGATCCACGAATGACAGCCCGGACCAACGGCTTAACGTACTTTCCGAGGCACGGAGGGGTCTTGGTAATGTACCTGAAGATGATCACCCCATCCACGGACCAACCAGGGCAAGCATAACTTAACCTGATCGATCGCCCCGTGAGGGTGTTATTACTTAGCCAGAAGCCCCCGTTATTTGAGGTTTCAAATAACGGATTATATTATCTACTATAATGTTGCGTTACCTTTTTGTTAAGTTCTTAAGGATTATCGCCCTCTTTAATGATTTTTTTAAACGATACGTGAAGGGATCTCCTGCTAGCTATGTTGTTAAGGGTGCCCTTTTCGATTGATAAAAAACGTCAATTTTGTTGGTTAAAAGTTAAACGTTTACCAATCAATAAGAAGGAATCCGCAACATAACATACGAGTATCATAATGTTCTCACTGGTGGGACACAAGCCTTCTCTCTGAGAGAGAGAGAGAGGGCCGTAATTCACCACGTGGGTCCAGTGCGGGTAGTTGGAATCCGCCAACCAAACCTAAAATTCCTTATCTTTCTTTCAGAAAAGCCTCAGAAGATGTGAGCAAACTAGCCCAGTCTTTGACCAACAGCTCAGTAACGGTAGACCAACACTGGCGAGGAGCTTTGGCAGCATTGCTGGAGAGCAACCAGGCTTTGCCGGAACCTCTGCATCCGCCACGAGCTCCTATGGATTACTTGGCGAGGGCTGATGGGTTTAGGGAGGCGTATAGTCAGGCTGGTTGCCATCCACCTAGGTGAGTGTTCTGATAATAATCAATATCTTTATATATAAAGATTACGTGTCACGTTGTTTGTCCGCGATGGACTCCTAAACTACTGAACCGATTTTAAATATGATTTGCACACCGTGTGCAATTTGATCCAAATTGAAAGATAGGATAGCTTACATCTCAATTTATAGTCGCAATATTATTTTATTGCAAATTATTTGTCTAAATTATCTGTTAGCTCCAAACGATTCTAATAGATGGCGTTATCTGTTGACTGGATTGAGTAAGTATTCAATAGATGGCGCTATGCTAAAAATACAAACGTTTCATTTAATGCATGGTGGTCTTCATGACGGATGTCCTCCTACTGTTCCCCTTGAATAGTTTACTACAATGTAATATAACAAGAACCTCATCCACAGCAACGCGTGGCCGGGTCTGCTAGTATATTATAAAAGAAAGTGTACAATGTGCATGCCGCCAAAACTCAGAAATGAGTCCCGGTACGATCAAGGGAGTTATATAGTGTGGTAACCTTCTATCTCCTGTCCATGAAGAAGGTTCCCGTTTTTACCTGAAGGGCATGCTTGTGAAGATATAAAGACTGGGATTTTCACCCTCTAGAAATTTCTAGAACAGTTCAGAACATTCGTGAGTATTCGAGAGCATTCCACAACATTCCAGAACATTATGGAATGTTATTGACGGTTCCTGAGCGAAGCCGGGTACCTCAGCTAGTATTTTTATATTTATTTCTGTCAATTTTGTCGTAGCATAAATCTGGGCCCCAATTTTGTATTATTCCCCGCAATATCTTACCACGTGTAAAGAAAGAGACATAGAAAAAGAGAGAGAGAGCTAGTTTTCATGGTTTTCGAGGGTGCTGTCAAAATGAAATCCAAGATGGGGTCATTTTAAAATTTTCGCGAAAAATCCATTTTCATTTTGAACTTCGTTCCTGCCATACGTTTTTTTCACAACCTTTTTTACTATAGGGAAGGGCCCTATAGTAAAAACAGACTCCCCATCGCTAAAAAAATCAGTTTTTCTTATCTTAGGTATATAATATTGATTTATCCGTCAAATAATCCAGAAGTTTTGTACAATTCGAGACATCAGTCATCGTTATAAAAATACTAGCAGCGGTTTCACTCGCATGAGTGTCGATCTCGTGAGAATATCGGGATAAAAAATATCCTCTGTGTTATTCTGATGTATAAGCTATATTACTGTAAAGTTTCATCAAAATCCGTTCAGTAGTTTTTGCGTGAAAGAGTAACAAACATCCATCCATCCTCACAAACTTTCGCGTTTATAATATTAGTAGGATAGGAAGTAGGATATGACTGACTCCCAGTCGCAATCTGGAGGTTCCTAGCCCCTTAAAACCTTTTCAATTTAATCTGATGTTTATTGATTTTAATTATTGTGTAATTTTTTATACTTTTGTCAAACAACTGCATCTTGCTTGTGATTTGATTTTAGTATGTTTTTGTAAGCCATAAATCACACTAGCATTATTTAAAGTATTCAAAAAAATCGATGTGTGATTTTTTAAGTTATAAAGTTACATGCAATAAATAATTAAAAGACCATAAACTGTCTCCAGGACCTAGAATAATACAAATCAGAGATATCCGAACTAAGTCACACAAAAGTTTTTGCGTGGAGTAACAAACATGCATCCATTCATCCATGCTCACAAACTTTCGCATTTATAATATTAGTGTAGGAATATTAGAAGGATTAGTGTGTTCATTTTTCGTTAAATTCTTTCATATAAACTTGTTTTAACATTTTCTTTCTTAACTACAGACACATCAACTTTTGCACAACGTCCCTACTAGCTAAGAACAAATGCGACTGGCTGAGCGAAGCAGGAGCGGTATACGGCATCGCACCTCCTCTACAATGTGTCATGAGGAGCAGCACCGAGGAGTGTTTGAAAGCAGTGGAAGTAGCAGAGAGTGACGCTACTGCCGCTGACAGTGACTGGCTGGTCGCTGGGATCAGGTTAGTTCTGATGATTGAGAAGATCTCTCACACACTGTCATACTAGTAAAAGTTAACCCTTAAATGCATGATTTATTTTATCGTATCGCAAAAAATGCTATTGTATAGGTATTTATCTATAGAATTTAGATAATAAATATATACTTAATAACTATACAATAATATTAATATTCATGGAGTATAGGTATATATTGTTTTGACAAAAAGAGGTGCATTCAGAAACTCACAGCTATCACATTCTTAAAAAAATTAAATGACGTACTTTGTTGCCATATGGCAACATTATGCATTTAAGGGTTAAAGCGACGATAACATACTTTTAAGGATTTTTAACTGAAGATCGCATCTAAACGAAAACACTCATAGTTGCCTATGTTAAATTAGAGCATTTTATTAATAACATGTAAATGTTTTATTTGGATTATGTTTATTATTACATGGTGTACTTAATCCGTTTGGAAAACATTGACAATCTCTCAAAAACTATCTGGCTCATTTCTATAAAACTTCACCATTTTAAAGATAATTTAATTATTTAGCACCTACTACGGTGCAATAACGTCACTTATGCAAATGATGTAGTATTTCAGGAGAAGCGTTTAAAAATTCGCCATCCTATTATAATGTTCTTCTTCCTCTTCTTGACTAAAGAAATTAACTGGTAATAAACTACAACTTTGAACTTCATATTAAAGTTAAAGCGAACATCTCACAAATTTTTAATAAAATAATATAAACGTTTAAAATTTACAACCCTCCCAAATTGCATAAGTGACGTTATTGCACCTTTTAGAATATGGGTTTTGCGTAACTAGACTAAGCTGTATTCACAATATAACTTAGTAGTTAAGAAATCGTAGCTAATAATAATAACAGTACCTATGTTAACAATAAATAACTGTACGCGTATATCACTAATGAAACTTGGGTTGACCTGTTAAGTCTACAAAATGTTTAATAAATAAATAAATGCAAAAAGATAAAAAAAATTAAAAAAGGAGAAAAAAAATCAGCGTGTTACGTTTAAACCGCTGGCCTTGACACAGGTATACTCTCTGTGAGAAGGAGTGGGCCGTAATCCACCACGCTTGCCCAGTGCGGGTTGGTGGATTCCATTCTCATACCTATTTTTATGACGTTTCTAGTAAAAGGTAATTTCGAATCTCACTCAAGTTTATTCTAATTGATTTATTAATAATCATAATTTGTACAAGAACAGATTGGGCGGTGACCCGCAAACTAGGCATTTGCCTGTATCTTGGGGATCAGAAAGTGACTTGCATACCCAAAGCCGGGACTCATTGAGCTTCATTCATTCGGGTTGGTTGTCACTGTTGGTATATGCTGGCTTACCTACAGTGGTAGATAAAAATGTGGCTGTCATATCCCTAAAATAATCCCCCTTTTTTGTATTGTTCCAGAGATTACTCCCTAACGCCACTTCTCCACGAAATTACTCCCATTGTAGAAAAGACCAACACTATCGTTGCTTACGTCAACACCGACTCACAAATAACCAAGATGGCGGATTTGCGCGGCAAACGCGCAGCTTTCCCGCGCTACGATGGCGCGGCGTGGCATTCTGTGAAAAACTACATTACAGGGCATGAAAATATATCCTGTAAGGAGTTTATGGAAAGTTACTTTAAAGAAATATGTGCTCCTGGCTTGGATGGGAAGAAATGTTATGAAGAAGGCGAAGTGGAAGCGTTGAAGTCCCTTGTTGAAGGAAAAAGTGATGTTGCCTTCATTAGTATGACGACTTATAAAGCTTTCCAAGGTGAGGTTTTTAATTTTATAAATATCAAACACAGAAACATAACATTACCTACAGCACAGTAATTGTAATCCCGAAGTACTACACGGAGAGAAATTACTGTGCTGTTTCATAATCTGAGTGCATTTGAGTGGTAATGGAAAAATTACCATGCACAGCAAAAATTCTTATGTTGTACAGTAAAATTTATTGGACAAATAGTGAATTGTTCCCAATCTCACTCAGAAAATTTTCTGTAGATGTCACTTGCACTCACTTTACAGAGCACAGTAACTTTTCTAAGAATTTTCTCTCCGTGTAATTTAAGTACTTAGGACAGATGCCTCCTTAAGAACAATGATGAGATCGAAAAGGAACGGAGGGCGCTGGCAGTGCGGGCGAACATGATAACTCGCAGGTTTTCTCGTTATTTGACAGAAGCCAAAATTACACTTGTCAGGTCTTATTGTACAGACGCCAGCACATCAAGCTACCCGAAAGTGTAAAATTTTCCCAATCAACTTTGAACCTTATGATGTAGCGATAAAATTGAAAATCTATTAAAGAAAATTGACAGATTGTAGTACGAGTAGCTCGATGTGCTGGCGTCTGTACATCATTCTACGCGTGCAGCCTGTGGGCAGACTATACTCAAAAGTCTTACAATGCCCTCCGAGTCCAATTTAATAATGCGTTCATGGTGCTGATGGGGCTGCGGCGATTCTGTACTGCATCAGGGATGTTTGCTGAACATCGCGTAGACTGTTCTTACGCTACGATGCGAAAAAGATGCGCATTCTGGTGCGTAGAGTACGTGACAGCGCCAATAACATCCTCAGCATGATCGTTAGTCGGCTGGACTGTAGTTACATCAGTCATTGCTGCGTTGTTTGTCGTGGAATGACGCAGTGGTTTAGTTTACTTTTTTCATATTTTGTTGTGGGTAGTTTTAAGTATTACTAACACTAGTACCTAGTTACCTAGTTTATTTTTCTTTCAAGACATATGTATACTTACTTTTTAACCGACTTCAAAAAAAGGAGGAGGTTATCAATTCGATTGTATTTTTTTTTTTTTTTTTTTTTTTTAAATTAATGTTTGTCATTTCCTATGGGTGTTGTGTTACAATTAAAGTGTTGCCGTTATGGATCGAGGTGTGAACTTGAAGTCATGGAGAATGCTTGAAGGACGTTGCGATGAAAATTCAATCTACCAAAAACAATACACACACACACTAGTCACACTAGTCTATAAGAACATTGTTAGAAATTAACAAAATGGACACCATGGTCTGAAATAAAGTATTTATTATTATTATTAATAGTGTAGCTACGGAGAGGGGCCGTGGCTAAATAATAACAGCCGCACAGGTCCATCGATCAGGTTAAGCTACTCTTGCCGCGGTTGGTCTGTGGATGGGTGACCATCTTTACATACCGAGACTCCTCCGTGCCTCGGAAAGCAAATTAAGCTGTTGGTCCCGGCTGTCATTCGTAGATCTTTGACAGTCGTTAGGGGTCGTCAGTAGCCCGAAAGTCTGACAACCAGTCTTACCTAGGGGTATCGTATTACCCAGTAACTGGGTTGTGGAGGTCAGATAGGCAGTCGCTCCATGTAAAATATAGTATTCAGCTGCATCCGGTTAGACTGGAAGCCGACCCCAATATAGTTGGGAAAAGGCTCGGCAGATGTTGAGTGTAGCTACGGTTCAGTCACATTTTGCCAGACATGTTTAAGTCCCATATACAGCGTGTAACGTTAAATGCGCAAAACCTGAAAATAGTTTGATCAGAATAACGAGCACCATTAATTGAACCACTTTTTTAATATAGGTCAATATTTTAAAAAGATCTTCATTAAAAACGTTGCCGCGTGTATTTATTAATAGGTCAAGCAAGCCAATGTCAGCGTGGCGCAGCGGCCCGGTGACGACTCCTCCCTCGGTAAAGCGTCGTCGCAGACGCAAGAAACGATCAGAATGGCCAGTAAAACTAAAACAGCAGATAAAACCTTTACAATTTTTTTTTATGACTTATTTCCTCTCTGAAATAGGTCAATTGAATTAAAAATCAGTTGGGGTGTCTGAGGTTTTGCGCATTTAACGTTACACGTTGTAATAGGGCCAAGGCAAGCGGCAGTGATGGATGGTGGAGTAAGGCAGTGACCGAGTGGCGTCCAAGGACTGGAAGACGACGTGTCGGTCGTCCGGCGGCGAGATGGACGTTAGTGTTGCCATCGCGAGTAATACCTGGATGAGGCTGGCACAGGAGCGTGGAGATTGGCACAATAAAAGAGAGGTCTATGCCTAGCTGTGGGTGAAGTCGGGCTGTGAATGATGATTATGAATATGGGGCCAAAAACCGGGCCCAAATCCAGATTCCGAGCTGCTATTGAGAAATTTTTCAAGGAAAAAACTCAATATCACTTTGCCCGACTTAGAAATCGAAACCAGCCAGTCGATTCTGTAAAAATCTCCTCACCTCACCTTAGTTCTCACGGTGAGTTTTTTACAGAATAGCACTGCAGCATCATATTTGCACCGTACATATAGCTGTACGGTACAAATAGTTCCGTAGTACCGTACAGATAATGTATATGGTTCATAGGAGCCAGTCCTCTTCTAAAGGAGATCGATAAAATACGCTCTGTTCTCTATAATCACTATAATACTTATTTTCTTTTCTCCTTTCAGAGGGCAAAGAACCATCGTCAGAAAACATCAAGAAAATCGTCCCTCTCTGCCCCGAAGGAAACGAGAAATACTGTTTCGTTAGTTGGTCCAACTTGGGCCACATATTTGCGGCCAACAACCTCACAACCATTCGTAAACACGAGATTGTAAACGTCTTCACCAAGTTGGATCAACTGTTTGGCAAACACCCGCCTTTCCACAATGCTATGTTCTCAATGTATGGCCCTTTCAACCATGAAATGGAAGTTATTTTCCATGGTAATACTAAAAGTTTAGCCACAAATGCTGTTTTAAAGACTCACCCGTACGATAAAATTCCTTATAACTTCGAACTTTCTGTTACAAATATGACAGATTTCACTTGTGATTTTGGCGCCAATACGACGCCATCTTTACTCATGTTGCTGGTAACTCTAGTCGTATTTTTAATTAAATAGTTAATGTTTTTAAGTTAACTAAGCGCTTTGTGATAAATAAATGAACAGTTTTTATATATTTTCATTGTGGTTTCACTATTTCCCTTATGTGGCATATGTACAGACGCCAGCACATCAAGCTACTACAATCTGTCAGATT
This sequence comes from Eremobia ochroleuca, assembly GCA_949629135.1. Taxonomy (NCBI): domain Eukaryota; kingdom Metazoa; phylum Arthropoda; class Insecta; order Lepidoptera; family Noctuidae; genus Eremobia; species Eremobia ochroleuca. The sequence goes on from OX451413.1 coordinate 1,219,656, forward strand.
TCTTTAATAGATTTTCAACTTTATCGCTAAAGTATAAGGTTCAAAGTTGATTGGGAAAATCTGACAGTTTCGGGTAGCTTGATGTGCTGGCGTCTGTACATAGCTACATTCAATACACTGTTTACTGGGATCAGCCAGCCGTCGAGTTGTCTACTTAAATTCTAATTAAATTAGGAGGCCGTCGAAGTCAGAATGACGCCGAGCGACGTTGCAAAAGGACATACCTGTCGCAGGACAGAGCAGTTTGGAGAGCGCATATTATAGTGAGAGAGCCGTGATGGCCCAGTGGTGCAGTTCGCCGTCCGGTATGCAGAACTGTTGGAGCAGGACACAGCTGCAGTGGTCATTGCCTGCAGATGAATCGGCAGATAGGGAGTTTTGGAATAAATGATAGATTCTAATCTGTATGCACCTCAGTATATTTACTATACGTAGCTTGAATACAATTTTACATAAACAACTGGAATAGATTGATTTAGATTAATTTAAAAGAGCAAAATCTGGTCGACCTTCCACGCGCGCCTCGAAGAGATGTCAGCACTAACTGACGGGGTCGGCTAGGGCTGACGCCTGCCAGGGTTGCAGGTTGTTCGAAAGTTACCGTGGCCCCTGGCACAGGCAACTGAAGGATCACGGGTGGGTTTTAGTCAGTAAAAGTCTGACAGGGCCTCCCGCTCCGCCCAGAGCGGGAAAATGACCCAGTGGTAACGTCCTAACCGAGTTGTAGGTCGTAGGTTCGAACCCAGGCAGGCGCTTTACTTTTTGTAAATAATTTAATCACCACTGCTCCCAAAACGGTAAAGGAAAACATTGAAGAAGTATGTCAAAGAACAAAAAAAAAAAACGGAGACATGTGACCCTGCATTGCCCGCGTGATAGGTTGAAGCCCACACCCTCTCGTAGAGAGGAGAGCTGTGTCTCAGCAGTGGGAATATTATAGGCTCACTATGCTATATTATGGCATAGGAGTATTTGTATATTCTGTGATATATCGAGAATTACGCAACGTAATCATTGTAGGATGATGAAGCGACAAGCTTTAGACAGAAACTCTTCTGTACTCGCACAGGGAATTACAAACGCAAAAAAACAAACCAATAAAAAAGCCTGGATGTAGAAGACTTATCTAAGTATAAAAGCCAGCTCTGGTGACAGCGAATTTACGGGCCGCCTTCGTGCAGGCGCCATCTCTTTGGCGGCCAAAAGATGCGGTCGAAAAAATATGTATACTAAATTAATTATCAAGAAAGTTAAAATCTTAATAAAAATAAAATAAGAAAAAATACCATTCCAATTTCAAAAAAATTATGAACGCAGTCATTTGTCGGTAGAATAATATGTTCCTTGTTTGGCAGTCAAAGAATTGTCAATACTGTCAAAGTTGTGATTTTCCCGCGGGACCAAAACATAAATTGCAAAACAAAGTAAACTTTACTCTAAAAATATGAGTTCTACTCACTTAAACAACTTTATAAATGCTCTGGACACAGTGAAAGAGGATTACACATGTGGCGTGTGCGGTGAAATTTGTAAAGATCCCGTAGTACTGATGAAATGTTTCCACATCATATGTGCTGTTCACACCGGGTTGAAGACCTGCCCGACTTGTAAATTACCTCTAGACAACTGTTCTACATTCGTCGACGAAAGAATACAAGTTTGTGTCGACTCCGTTAAAGAATTAGACAAGTTATTCGAGACATTTCGACCAAAGGAACCCAGTGTAACATCGAGTAAGAAAACTAAGAATGACGCAGTCCCTGCTTCAAGTAAGAGTGTTACCGCTGCATCTAGCTTCAAGAAGCCGCTATCTGACAAGACGAACTCCCGCCAAGAGTTGAGCGAGACTATCAATTCGAATTTGAGTTCGAAATTCAACAAAACTATTGAAAAACGTAATAATAAAGGTGAAACGGCCCTCCATATCTGCTGTCGTCTTGGTAAAATTGATAGGATAAAAGAACTGCTCGGTCTCGGTGCCAACACTAACACTAAAGATAACGCTGGCTGGACACCGCTGCACGAAGTTGTGCAAAACGGACGCTTAGACATTGTTACACTACTTTTACAGTACAATACATTAGTAGACGTGCCTGGACCAGGCAACGAGACAGCGTTACATGAGGCTGTCAGATACAATTATGTAGAAATAGCGGAGGAATTGATTAAGAATGGAGCTGATATGAATGCTAGAAACTGCAAAGGGGAGACTCCGTATCAACTTGCTTCTGTAGACGTGAAGAATAGGTTAAGAATGGCTGCAGACAATGTTTTACACACTCAGAGTGTTAATATCTCCCTTATAGCTGCTTTGTATGCGGAGATAGAATTTGATGATATCCATGTTTACTGCATTTCTCAGTACCGCACAGTACATAATAAGTTAAAAGTCTTAGCAAAACATCACAGTAATGTTTCCTTAGAAGCGAAATTCACGAAAAAGATTACGCATTTGGTAGTAGATTCCGAAGATGGAATTTGTTCGAGCAATTTGGATGTGCTACAAGGAATCGTCAAAAGCATCTGGGTTTTATCATCTGAATGGGTTACAAAATCAAGTGAAGACAAATTAGAGCATTTTGAAACCTACGAAGTCAAGGGCGTAGGAACTACATCCAATAAAGGCCCCAGAAATTCTCGGTATAACAAATATAAACAATTACCAGGAGTTTTTAATGGCTGTCATTTCTACTTGCACAATTTCAATATGAAATATGAGATTTCAAAGTCGCTTGTCTTAACAAAAGCCATTTTGACGAAGTTAATTACTGATGCCGGTGTTATTGTTCTTAGGAGGGTTCCGAATCCAGAATCGATACCGGAGAGTGAGAAATTGGTACCGTACCATGCGAAGAAAGATGGCAAGTTGATGAACTGTTCTCATTATATTATTTTTAAGGATATGTATGAGCCAATGTACAATATGCAGCATTTAAAAGCGTTGCCCATTGGATGGTTAATAGAATGCCTGGAGAAGTATGAATTGTGTGAACCATGGTAGTTATTCTTTCATTCTAAAGCCTTTGTCAAACTGAGGTGAAGGCCGCGTGGGATGCGATAGGCAATTCCGACGCTCCGATATTGTCAACCAACTTTTATGGAGGTTTTCAAAACTACATTTGATCACATTTTTTTTAATGGTCTACTGATTTGTTTAGGGTTAATCACATTCATCATCTGCCTAGCCTTTTCCCAACTATGTTGGAGTCGGCTTCCAGTCGTAACAGGATGCAGCTGAATACCAGTATTTTACATGGAGCGACTGCCTATCTGACATCCACAACCCAGTTACTGGGTAATACGATTCCCCTTGGTAAGACTGGTTGTCAGACTACCCGTAACAACTGTCAAAGATCTATGAATGACAGCCGGGACCAATGGCTTAACGTGCTTTCCGAGGCACGGAGGAGTCTCGGTATGTAAAGATGGTCACCCATCCACAAACCAATCGCGGCAAGCGTAGCTTAACCTTATCGATCAACCTGTGCGGCTGTCAAGTCAAGTCAAGGTCACATCACTCCAACAAAAGCCATATTATATTTTGCAGTAAGTTAGTATTACCCACCAAATAATTTTTGTAATTATTTTTTAGAATAGAATAAAATATAATTCTTTATTAATATAGAATAGAACTCTTTATTATGAATATTTCATATAAATTACAGACATAAATCAACGTGTAACGTTAAATGCGCAAAACCTCAGACACCCCAACCGATTTTTAATTCAATTGACCTATTTCAGAGAAAAAATAACGTCATTAAAAAAATTGTAAAGGTTTTATGTGCTGTTTTAGTTTTACTGGCCATTCTGATCGTTTCTTGCGTCTGCGACGACGCTTTATCGAGGGAGGAGTCGTCACCGGGCCGCTGCGCCGCGCTGACATTGGCTTGCTTGACCTGTTAATAAATAGACACGGCAACGTTTTTAATGAAGATTTTTGGTAAAATGTGACCTATATTAAAGAGTGGTCCAATTAATTCTGCTCCTTATTCTGATCAAACTATTTTCAGGTTTTGCGCATTTAACGTTACACGTTGTAGAAATTTGGTTTAGTTTGTGAACAAGGGAATCATTGCCAGTGTCATTTTGAATGTTGATTAAAATATGATTCGCGAGTGTAACAAATATGAATTTACAGAATTATAACCGTTAAAATCATCAATAGAACCTTCCAAGTTCATATGATCCTATTGAATGACTATTTCATATGAAATATCAAATCAATAGGATTATGAGAACTAAGAGGCTTCTCTTATTTTTAGGGGGGAAATTAGTCAATACAAATTCCCCCCTAAAAATAAAAGAATTAGGTAACCACACTACGGTAAATAATGTTAGATAGAGGGGCCCGTGGCTAAATAATAACAGCCGCACAGTTCGATCGATCAGGTTAAGCTACACTTGCCGCGGTTGGTCTGTGGATGGATGACCATCTTTACATACCGAGACCCCTCCGTACCTCGGAAAGCACGCTAAGCCGTTGGTTCCGGCTGTCATTCGTAGATCTTTGACAGTCGTTACGGGTAGTCAGAAGCCCGAAAGTCTGACAACCAGTCTTACCTAGGGGTATCGTATTACCCAGTAACTGGGTTGTGGAGGTCAGATAGGCAGTCGCTCCATGTAAAATACTGGTATTCAGCTGCATCTGGTTAGACTGGAAGCCGACCCCAACATAGTTGGGAAAAGGCTAGGCAGATGATGACTACGGTAAATAATGTAGGATATTTATTTCTAGCTGCGCCCCGCGGTTTCACCCTCATAAGTGTCGATCCCGTGTGAATATCGGGATAAATAGTATCCTATGTGTTAATCCTGGTTATAAACTATCTGTGTACCAAATTTCATCCAAATCCGTTCAGCCGTTTGAGCGTGAAAAAGTAACAAACACACACACACACACACAAACTTTCGCCTTTATAATATTAGTGTGATAATAAATTGTGGCCTTTCGTGTATTTAATTAAGACTTAAAAAAAAAGAAATTATATTTTATTTCGTTCATAATAATATCATGATATTTCTGGTAGAAAATGCCTCAGGCATTAAGTCCGCCTTTGTACAGTACTGTTTTTACTTGTGCATAAAGTTTTAATAAATAAATAAAAAATTCGTATGACTTAAAGTAGTCCACTATCACACGGCGTGGAATTTGCTAAACGCCGTGCATAATAGACTGCGTAAGTCACACGTATCGTATACTATTTTACAGCACGTGTGACCTAAACGCGCACTTAATTCACGCTTTTCTGTGTAAAAATGGAACTACTTACGTCACAGATAAGCGTGACTTAAGTGCGGGCTTAGGTCACAGAGTGTTATAAAGGGAATCTTCAATTTCATTATGATTGATCTGTATTATTATTACGAACTGAATGTTCCAATTATGTTTGTTAAAATGTAGGTAGTTATCATTCAGATTAAAAAAATATTTTTATCAAAAGCTATTTGTTTCATTAGACTTCTGTAATTCTTACCGATTCCTGTTTATTATTTAAACCTGCACCCTAATTGCGTAACACAATCACGATCTGAATCGTTTTGTAGGATATTGCTATTCCATTGCTTCATATGTTCGAAAAAATTGTCTACTCAACAAGTTAAATAACGCAATGAATTTTGTTGAACTGTGAAAATAAAAGCATTTGCTACTGATAGTGTGTTACGCAATCACCCCGCTGACGAAAAGAGATCGTTTTAAGCCTGCTATAGGTCGCCTATGGTCTCAACTCTCACCATAATCAATATATAACGTGTAACGTTAAATGCGCAAAACCTCAGACACCCCAACTGATTTTTAACCGACTTCAAAAAAAGGAGGAGGTTACCTCATAATAACCGACTGGGTGAACCGATTTTCATGATTCTTTTTTTATTTGAAAGCTGGTGCTTCCCGTGTGGTCCCATTGTCACCATTTCAATATCTGATGATGGGATCTTGTAGAAATCGGGGGAACTCTTCAATAAATAACAGCAGATTAACCGCGATTGTTGCTATAGCATCTCTAAGCATTGTTTACACCACCACACAACATAATATCACGCCTGTACTCACTACAAAGGTTATAATTTTTTTTTTATGATAATAATAATTACGCAATCGCACAACATAACATCACGTTTGTACCCTATAAACGCAGATGCAGCTTCCTGTCACTGATATTTACATAGCAAGTAGTGTTTATATGAATTTGATTGGGGTAGATATAACTAAAAAGTGAAAAATAAAAAATTTTATATAAAAAAAAACAACCGACTTCCAAAAAAACACTACAAAGTGAAAAATAATTTTAATTTCGGAAGTCGGTGTCAAAAAACCAAAATGCGGAACCAACGACACCGACTTCCAAAATTAAAATTATTTTTCACTTTGTAGTGTTTTTTTGGAAGTCGGTTGTTTTTTTTTATATAAAATTTTTTATTAATTCAATTGACCTATTTCAGAGAGAAAATAAGTCATTAAAAAAATTGTAAAGGTTTTATGTGCTGTTTTAGTTTTACTGGCCATTCTGATCGTTTCTTGCGTCTGCGAGTTCTGCGACGACGCTTTACCGAGGGAGGAGTCGTCACCGGGCCGCTGCGCCGCGCTGACATTGGCTTGCTTGACCTATTAATAAATAGACACGGCAACGTTTTTAATGAAGATTTTTTGAAAAATGTGACCTATATTAAAAAGTGGTTCAATTAATTCTGGTCGTTATTCTGATCAAACTATTTTCAGGTTTTGCGCATTTAACGTTACACGTTGTATACCTATTATAAAAGACAGTGTACAGTCACGAGCATAAGTATGTATACACTTGGCTTTAATCAAAGGCGATTTTCTCCTTTATTATTGAGTGAAATTTTATGTTACTAGGAACATAGTATTTTCGAACCCATAGGTTTATGTAAAGTCTCGTATTTCAACGTTGCATTCGTTATTTCAGAAAAAAATCGCAATTGAAAGTTGCGAAGTGTTGACATGTTGGTGCTCGTGACTGTACAATGTGCGTGCCGCTAAAACTCAGAAATGAGTCCCGGTACGATAAAGGGAGTTATATGGTGTGGTAACCCTCGTGTCTCCTGTCCATGAAGAAGGCTCCCGTTTTTACCTGAAGGGCATGCTTTTGAAGTTATAAGGGCTGGAATTTTTGCCCCCTAGAAATTTCTAGAATAGTCCAGAACATTCTGGAATCTCATATCAACTCCCTGAGCGAAGCCGGGTACCCCAGCTAGTAAAAAATAAAGCTAACACTGAAGCGACAGCGAAAAAAATAAAACAAACAAATATATAACAGAATAAATTTATTATTCAAAATAAACTTTACACTTTACATTTTAGGTATTTAAAGTACGCCGTAATCACATTACTTAATAATAATACTTTTGCTAGCGATCTACACAAAAAAGGTTATAACTTCAACCAAAAAAGTTTGGGGTGACTCAGGCTATTTCAAACTTTATGCCTCGAAACATGAGGCGAGTCGCTGCGACGGTGAGGTATTGCTCAAGCCGGATTTACATTTGTCTGACGTGTTGTGTTGTGACGCATCAGAACGGTATCGGTTTCATACATTTAGTATGGTGAGATTTGTGTGTCGCGATGTGTTGTGATGGCTTCTGATGGTACGCATCAGAAGAGATTCCGATCGCATCTGAGCGGTTTAGGTGGGGGAGGCAGGGGAGCGGCCGCCTGACGACGCATCAGACAAGTGTGCACGAGCTAGTGTTGCGTTATCTCGCGTCAAAGCTGCCTGCGTTTTTATTTACGTTTGTTTATCCACTCGATTTAAAGAATTTAAGGTACGGACGACATGATAGAAATAGTACGACAGTGAACTCTCCGAGAGCTACATTTGTATTGATTCAAAACATCGTCAGAGTGCGTCAGAACACAACTTATAGATGTGAACACTAGCTATCACGTCAGAGCCCGTCAAGACACAACACGTCAGACAAATGTAAACCCGGCTTCAGCGAGTAGCGTACTTCAGAGCCGCCGTAAAGTTTGATTCGGACTGTACACACGTTCGGGTCGCCACATTCGTTGGCAGTATTTGTTGAACAACAAAGCATAGGTAGTAATTATAATTACTATGGGTGGATCAAATATAAACCGGACTTAAGTACAAAAAAATACGCACGTATTATTATAAAAAAAAAAAATATAATAATATTTTATTTTTCTACATAATCTCCCCTTTTATTAACACATTTTTCCCAGCGCAGGGGAAGTTTCTTGATGTCTTTATCGAAGAATGTAGTCGGTCGTGCCTTTAGCCAATTGCACACAAATGATTCCACTATCCGGTCAGTGTGAAAACGGAGTTCTCCACTTGATTTTTTTTTTGTGCCATACCTACACTTGAGTTCTTGAAAGCGTATTCTTATCGAACTGTAGAGTCAATCAATGCAAAATTTCGGAAGGTTTTATGCCCTCCCGTGTTAAAATTTTTATTATAAGTCGTTGCTCAACAGACTTATGTACCTCCTACTCAGACATGATGCTACTGGCGCGCAATAAACTATAGTGAGCCGGAGCAGTACCCAGCCCCCCCAACTAGATGATCCCTAACACATACAACAGCACAAAGCGCGTCACTTCAATCAGCGACCAGTAATAAAAAAAAGTCCGGTTTATATTTGATTCACCCACGTACATATATTCAGGTCGTGCAGATCGGCAAACATCGTTCGACATATACCCTTTGCTTAATCGTATTCGGGTCGGCTCGGCACAATTTGAGCTAAGCCGAGCGTCTTTTTCCCGAACATATATGTACAAAATATATTCCATATTGTAGGCCGGTTGTGCCGAATCATGCCAACCCGAACATGTGTGTTGCACCCCAGTCTAGCCCGCACTAGTTAGTAGATCAATCCATAAAGGGTTTATGGCTTTTACTACCTTTCTACCCCAAGGTAGCGAGATATTTAATTAATCAATTATGTTAAAAATCCCAAGCCCAACAAATAGGGGCCATCACAAGGACAAAACTTGCTTTGGGTAGGTACATAATTTAGGTACTACCTATTTTATTGTTCAAGGCTACCAAATTGTAAATTAGGATCCCATAAAGAAAAAATAGGGATCAAAAAAGGAATTAGGATCCCATGAAGAAAAATATTTTTGCACATACAACTTCAACTATTGGAAGTATAAAACTTTAGAGTACCTACTTTAATAAAATCCATTTAAAAATAAATAAATATAAAAAAGTATATTACGTTTCTTACACAACCATTTTTTATAGGAAAGTTGTCATGTCACTAAAATTAGTTTCAAACTTATTTACCTGACTGCGAAAAAGGATTATGTCGTTTAATAAGTTTGGGTCGGCTAACCAGGGTGTCTACTCCCTAAGCACGGAGTACGTAGATACGGCTGAAATTACGGGCGTTTCCTACTTACCTACGGTGTGCCATATTAAATACTGTACGTAGTTTTGGAATATGGTTATTTTTTAACCCTTTGACCGCCACGGACGGCTATAGCCGACAAACGAAAACGTGCCAAACACGCCACCGACGTCTACAGCCGTCAAGAAAACGGCATTTTTAAGTACAAAATAAATATAGATTTATTTTAAGAAAACGACATTTTTAAGTACAAAATAAATATAGATTTATTTTGTACTTAAAAATGTCGTTTTCTTGACGGCTGTAGACGTCGGTGGCGCGTTTGGCACGTTTTCGTTTGTCGGCTATAGCCGTCCGTGGCGGTCAAAAGGTTAATGTCTAAATTAACCGTCATGAGAAGCTATAAATTTTGTAAACAAGTGTTCAGGAGTTCACAACATTTGGACCAACAAAAAAAATGAATTTGTTTAAGATTTAATAAATTCTCATTAGCCGTAAAGCTCGTCACCTGTAAAAATCACCTGTAGTCACTTGTCACACGAAGCTCAAGCTATATCTCCAGGTATACCAATTAACCTAACCAATTACTTCACAATTTAAAACCTACTTCTAATATTAACCTTAAGTTTCCAAAGATTAGCGCGTTTGAACAAACAACTCTTTCTTTTTACTTATTATATATTTTAGATAAATTGTATTACGCACCTTTTGACGTTTTTTTCGTGGCGAATTTATTTCCTTAGATGTACTGGCTACTGGCTCCATTATACGTAATAACAAATAAAATTAACGCAACAATTAAAGTAACAACAATAAAAAAGTGATAACGAAACAATAACAAAATTAACAATAACAACCAGATCCGCGATATATGCAAAGCAATGAAACAAACTCGTACGCATTCGAAACTCGAATGACGCGTTTATTTCAAAATGGCGTCCCGATACTTTACAATCCCTGCGACGGACGCGTTCCGGTACCAAGAAACACAAACGATAGCGCTTTGCGTCGTTAAAATATGATCCGACTAAATTAAATAGGTTGTTACTTTCATATAACCCGTCTATATTTCATGTCGATTGAATATGGTCAATTTATTATTTTCTCGCAGTATAAAATGTTTACTTAGTAAAAGATGTTTGTTTACATAATTCATAGCTTCTCGTGACGGGTACTTTAAAAGAGTTGATCCTACAAACATATTACTTATTACATACTATACAAGTTATAATTTAAAGTATTTACATAAATGCATAGTCTAGTATGACACAGACGCTTTCATTAACCCCACGCATCAAAATATGCAGGTGCCCTGCGCATGTGAATATTTATGGTAAGTACCTCACGCATCAAATACATGAGTAGAACAGTCTGTAAAAATTTGTAAAAAAAAAAATCATCCAGTATTGTAACAACTAAATGTACACATGAATGCAATAAAGAATTTGTATTTGTATTGCATTTTTTTATGAAACAGCAAATTTTTTTTTTTTTTATAAGGATAACCGACGAATGTTTCTACGCTAGGGGATCGAGAATCGTGCTGAATTCACGGTTACAGTTTTCGCGTCGATGTCCGGTCACCCTGTATATCAATTCTTAACACGTATTAATAAGTATACAGGGTGAAATTGAAAACATGCGACAAATCGAAATGGGAGATTGTACTCATCATTATGAACAACTTTTACCATGGGACCAAACCTGAAATTGCGAAAAAAAAATCAGCGGTTCCCTACATTTTGACGAGTTATGCGAACATAAATGTAGGGAACAGCTGATTTTTTTTTCGCGATTTCAGGTTTATCTCATAGTCAAAGTTGTTCACAATGATGAGTACAATCTCTCATTTCGATTTGTCGCATGTTTTCAATTTCAACCTGTATTTCCATTTTGCGACAGTGACAACTGATTTCTGGAAAGCAAAACAGCAGAAAGGCTCCGACAGACAGCTGCGACGCGACTATCGTAGAGCAACTTCTATGAAAACATCATGGAAATTGTTCTACCAGAATCGCGTTGCACCGACGCGTCGCGCCTGTCTGTGGGAGCCTTAAAAAATATTTGACACACGAATGTTAAACTCATTTTAAAAACCATGATTGGCAGTCTTTCCAGTTACTGTATCTCTGATTTAGCATGACTAAGATAGAGATGTAAAAACGCCAGCACATCGAGCTACTACAATCTGTCAAATTTCTTTAATAGATTTTCAACTTTATCACTATAACATTAGGTTCAAAGTTGATTGGGAAAATTTGACAGTTTCGGGTAGCTTGATGTGCTAGCGTCTGTTCCCATATTGCCCCCACATTTCACCAGTAACGTCTAAGTCCCATGTAACAGGGGCAAGTCTGTGGCCATAAACCGGGCATAACTCCAGGTTCCGGGCTGCTACTGGGAAATTCAAGACGGAAAAACCCAATAACACTTTGCTCGATCCGAGAATCGAACCCGGTCCTCATGCTCAGCAGTAACGCTTGCGACATCTAGACCATCAAGGCATTCAATGTCAAAGTCAAAGTGATCTCTATTCTCATTGTAATAAGGTTGCAGGTTGTTTGCGGTTAGCGGACTACTGTAAAATAACCACATTTAATAAAATCATTTGACAAGTGTGTGTCAGTCAGCTTCTTACTGAATCGATCTTCGATTCACAATAGCACTAGATTCAGGATTAGGAACAAAAACATATCGTTCAAGTGGACGCGATTGCAGATAACTTGATTATAAACCTTAACTCACAAACATAACGTTTATTATCGCTTGCAATATATTTACTACTTTGATTAAAAAGTAAACGTATTTATAAAATAAGAACAAAATATTTACGGAAAAATAAAACGTAACTTCTAAGCATTAAGGTTGAAAAAAAAAAAAAACTACGTTGCAAAAATAAGACGACGACATTATTTGCGGTCTTATTTTTCCGGGCGTTTTTGATGCCTCATCGGAAATCTAGTAATATTGTTGATCGAAGGAATCGATTAACCAATCAAAAACCTGCCGGTCGATTCTGTAAAAATGTAACTGTGAAATCATAAGTGAAGTGAGCACTTAATAGTGTTTGCGTTAGGAATGAATGACAGCTCACTTCCCGCTCACTTCACCTAAGTTCTCACGGTGAGATTTTTACAGAATAGCACTGCTGGTACCAATAGTATAATTTTCACTTTTTATAGGCATTAAATAACCCTCATATAAAAACTCTGGCATAAGTTTTGCGGCTTGGCAGTGAAGTAACCTCCAATATTTCATATATATGGTGACTGGTAATTAGTGACCGATACTTAAACACATGATTCTACTCATGACAACAAACAACTTTTATTATCAAACCAAATCCGAAATCACGAAAAAAAAAATCAGCTGTTCCCTACATTTATGTTCGTACGAGTCGTCAAAATGTAGGGAACAGCTGATTTTTTTTCGCGATTTCTGGTTTGGTCCCATAGTAAAAGTTGTTTGTTGTCATGAGTAGAATCATGTGTTTAAGTATCGGTCACTAATTACCAGTCAGCCTATATAATATTTAGTCGGCCGACAACCGGTGCGTTCACATTAGTAAAGTTGGAAATCCACTACGTTCGTGCATGGTTAATGCACCGTGCATATACTTTGTCTATAAACGGCCACCAGGACCAGGAACAAAGTAGATGCACGAACATAGTGGACAACCAGCTTCATATACTCAGTTCGTCAGTTTCATTTGTGTGTGTGTGCGCTTTGAGTTGATGTCAAGTGTCGAAACTGCGGGGCATGTATCTGAAAAATAAAGATAAAGAATATAAACATGAGTACAGCCGGTTGATTCTGGAAAAATCTCACCGTGATAACTAAGGTGAAGTGAGCTTAGAGTGAGCTGTGAGTCTTGCTGATGCTAGGGATTGCCACTATTGACGACTCACTCCACGCTCACTTCACCTAAGTTTTCACGGTGACATGGTTACAGAATCGCACGGCTGTTCCAAAAGTGTATGGTGAAAATGTAAACAAATGTCTCATTAAACACACAAATTAAGTGCTTCAATTTGATTATTTAAATAATTTTACCCGAACTTCTGATATTGATTCATTGTACTCAACATTATGAACAACTTTTACTATGGGACCAAACCTGAAATCGCGAAAAAAAAAATCAGCTGTTCCCTACATTTTGACGACTCGTACGAATATAAATGTAGGGAACAGCTGATTTTTTTTCGCAATTTCAGGTTTGGTCCGATAGTAAAAGTTGTTTGTTATCATGAGTAGAATCATGTGTTTAAGTATCGGTCACTAATTACCAGTCACCCTATATTATATGCATAATTTTCTTTGGCCGGCTTTGGTACTTTACTTTTCGGTCCATTTTGTCAGATGTCCTTTTGGAACAGACTCACCTGACGCTGTAGTCGTGAACATTGAAAACGGCGTAATGGTCGTTCCTGAACACTGGGTAGAAATGTTCCACCGGTTGAGTCAGCAGAGTGTGGCACATTGAAGGCCGATTACTGAGCCACGGTGCTTCCACGTCCCAGATGTCTTTGAATGAACAACCGGTGCTGAAACGATAGAGATTAAAATAACACTACTTTACAACAGAAAAAGAAGCTTTTACCCAAAGATAATTCATACTGTATATCGACGGCGAAGTGCCAATACCTCCTAACTGACAAAGTCAAAAATTTACACAAACTGAAAAAAAAAACGTTCAAAATAGACACGTTTGTTTAGTTGGGAGGTACATATTTACACATTTTAATTTAATGCTGTTGCAACTAAAAATACACTTAGGCGATTTCACTAAAACATGCGAATAACGCCTTTAAATTCAAAACAAAAAAAAAGTGAATTTCTCAAAAAAAAATGTCAGGAGGTATTGGCACTTCGCCGTCGATATGTTTCCTACCTAGCCTCTTACTACAAAAATATGTCTCATATTTTTATCACGTCAATTTTTTTTAATATACATTAAGTTAATATTGTTATACTATTTTGCTAGTCGTGCATGGGTTATCATTCGCTCTTGTTGCGTTAAGCTCTTATTTAAACATTTTTGTTTTAAAATGTCCTCTAGACAATTTAAATTATGTCCAAATAACTTTTACTATGTCTGTGGTCAAATTATTCTGTCAAAGAATTAGAGACCAATCACTGAAGCTGTAAAATGAGCCTAGTTTCAATATTTCAAATCTCGGTAACAAATCTAGATAAAAAATAGATTCTTGGAGTAGTATGTGATAATATTGTAGGAGTATATTATTGAACTGGGCTGCAGGAAAAAAAACACTTGCAATTGCAAGTGTTTTTTTCCTGCAGCCCAGTTTTCAGATTTTTAACGACATGTTCACCACATGTCGTTAAAAATGGTTTCTGACATTCACAACTGGATTTTTACCTGAGAACCTGGGAAGCGTAAGTGATGAACATGTTGAACGTTTCCATCAAGACTTGAAGACTTACTAAGAGAGGTACAAAGGTTTTTGGAATAAAAATATGTTAGCCGATTACTGCTGGTCTGTATTAAGAGAAACTGACGCTAATCAGTATAAAAGAAGGAGTAATCTGTGTCATTTTTGATTTTTTTGTAAGTCAGATATAAAAAATTGTTTAAAATAAATAGTGAATTAAAAAAAAACTGACGTCCTATTTTCTTTTTCCACTGCAATATCTAACTTCGGGTTCATTATTTTATCGATTCACATTAGTTTTATCTATGGGTAAAAAACCTTGTAAAGTAGTGTAATTATTTTTAATTAAAAAAATACAGTAATCCCCCTATAACGCGGTAGCGTGTGAAATTTAAATATTCTATTTAAACCCTCTGCAGCGAGAAAAGTTAAATGTGATGAATTATTTATACGTAACGCGTTATACGAGGTCGTAAAAACGCGTTATACGGGAATACCCCTATAACGCGTTTTCCTATAACGCGGAACCAATCTACCGCGTTATAGAGGGGATTACTGTATGTTATAATAACTTCCTGTCACTGATATTTGCATAGCAAGTAGTGATATATGAAATTTGTGTGGACCGTGGCTAAATAATAACAGTCGCACAGGTCGATCGATCAGGTTAAGCTACGCTTGCCGCGGTTGGTCTGTGGATGGGTGACCATCTTTACATATCGGGACTCCTCCGTGCATCGGAAAGCACGTTAAGCTGTTGGTCCCGGCTGTCATTCGTGGATCTTTGACAGTCGTTACGGGTCGTCAGTAGCCAGAAAGTCTGACAACCAGTCTTACCAAGGGGTATCGTATTACCCAGTAACTGGGTTGTGGAGGTCAGACAGACAGTCGCTCCATGTAAAATACTGGTATTCAGCTGCATCCGGTTAGACTGGAACCCGACCCCAACATAGTTTGCTAGGCACGTGATGAATTAAAAGTCCGACCATAGACAAGAATGTATACTGATTTTAAAATTTTGCTCCCCTGTTGCTATGGAAAGAATAAATATGTCGTTGTCTTCATAGAAACGTGAGGCTCGTGTTCGGGCAGAAGAGCTGTCGAGTTGCATAGAAAAATCTTTGTCTATTCTTGGTAGAATAGAGATAGAAATGGTCATGCTACGTGAACTGTTCTGCGAGCAATGTGTGAAAATAATTTAAAGAAGATGTTAGGTTTTATGGAGACTTGGCTTTTATTAGAAACTGCTGTGAATCGTGAAGAGATTATATTTTTATGAAAGTACATACATTAAGGAGACTTTTTATATATTTCTTTTTTTTCAGAAGCACTCCCCTTTAGTTATTATATTTTTAAATAATTATTGTTTAAAAAATTAAATTGCAACCCACAGTAATTATTGATTTTGGCAACACTGTTCTGTTGGATGTCATTATTATCATTGTGAACGTCAATCAAGTGTCAAATTCAATTCAATGTCAATGCGTTTGCGTCTAAACAACGGAACGGATACGAGGCCCGGTGCAGGTTGGCGTACTACACACTAACGAGAACTTTATGAGGCCCTCTCAGAAGATGATTTCGCTAATAGCAAGTAAAAATTACAAATGTAATCATAATCAAACGGGAAAATAGCGATTTTGACAATGAGACAAGTGAAATGACAACTGAGTACCTACTGACATGTGTGACAAGTTGACAACCTTACTGACAGAGGTAATGTTTTTATAGTTTCCAATAGGAGGCAAAGGAATCAATGCCATACAGGCAAATCACAGAAATAATTATATTTTGCCATTTAGTATTGTTTAAAAAAATATTTTAAATAACATTAAGGTGTATAATTTGCTTTGAAAAGTGATATTCAACAGTTTTTCTTTGTTTCACAGTGCAAAAATAATATTACGTTAAAAAAATATATGGATTTAAAATATTAATTTATTGAATAATTATATTTAATTTTTTTTTTTTTTTGTAAGGCTATCCTGGATAATTTTCCCTATCAGAAAAACCGCACATGATAGTTGTTCAAAATCAAAATCATTTTCAGCCCATTTAACACTCTCAGCGCCATGTATATATGAGCATTTTCTAGAGAAGCAGGCCATGTGGGCGGCCTGGGACCACATGGCGCTGAGAGTGTTAATAACATGCCCTTTCGTAAAAAAACGTTGGTTTTGACTTACCTACTCCTCCCATAACAGTACATAGTCTCGACCACGAGGTATGTCGCCTTTAGCTTGGTCAATTCTTGGTACAGCTCGTGAGGAGGGAACCGCCCGTACATCTTGTGGACGGCGTATGCTCGTTCTCTGTAAGGATAGATACAGGGTTAGCTGGAGAAACTTCACAAACGCGAACACTAGGGACTTAAGCCGAGATCTATAAACGTTTCTTAGTACGTATTTTGGCTAAACAAACTATTAGTTTGGCAAGTTGAAATTTTCACATTTATATCAAAGAAAACATTTATATTTATTATCATGATAACAAACTATTTTTAATCAACACGATTTTCTACGGTGGTATGAGAACAGCCGAGTTCTTTTGCTAGTGCTCGTGTCGATAAACGGGGATCAGTTTCGATGAGTTGTCGTAATCGTTCTATATGTCAGTCTGAAGACGAAGAGAATGAGGGTGTGACACTATAGGGCGTTGTGTGACCAACATTATAGTGGCTAGGATTGGCATAGAACCGGCGAATGCTGTTCCCACAGTGATAAGGTACATACCGCGCCTCCAAGTGTTCGTAATGAGGGTGTGACACTATAGGGCGTCGTGTGACCAACATTATAGTGGCTAGAACCGGCGAATGCTGTTCCCACAGTGATAAGGTACATACCGCGCCTCCAAGTGTTCGTAATGAGGGTGTGACACTATAGGGCGTCGTGTGACCAACATTATAGTGGCTAGAACCGGCGAATCCTGTTCCCACAGTGATAAGGTACATACCGCGCCTCCAAGTGTTCGTAATGAGGGTGTGACACTACAGGGCGTTGTGTGACCAACATTATAGTGGCCAGAACCGGCGAATGCTGTGCCCACAGTGATAAGGTACTTACCGCGCCTCCAAGTGTTCGTAATGAGGGTGTGACACGATAGGGCGTCGCGTGACCAGCATGATAGTGGCTAGGATTGGCATAGAGCCGGCGAATGCTGCTCCCACCGGTGTTTCGGTTCGAATCCATTCGAGTAGCTGTTCCTGGTTGATGTCACTGAATTCACCTGGAAAAATAAAGGATTTATTTAGTTTCTGCCGACTCTCATGGGAAAAAGCGTGTTTATGTATTTATTAGCAGCTCCGTTGGTCTTGTGGTCGCAAGCGCGACTGCTGAGCGTGAGTTCCTGGATTCGATTCCCTCATCATCTGCCTAGACTTTTCCCAACTATGTCGGGGTCGGCTTCCAGTAACTGGGTTGTGGAGGACAGATAGGCAGTCGCTCCATGTAAAATACTGATATTCAGCTGCATACGGTTAGACTGGAAGCCGACCCCAACATAGTTGGGAAAAGGCTATGATGAGAGTTGGTCCCATAGTGGAAGTTTTTCATATTCATGAGTAGAACACCCTGTAAAAATTTGGAGCCTGAAAAAAAATCATCCAGTATACAGGTAGTGCAATCCACGAAGACGCGCCCCACTCTTCTTCCTAATCGCTTCCAGTACAAATGTTCAACATTCCGCTAGTATTTTAGTTTTGTCGATACACAGTAATTACTGATTAGTGGGTAATTGTGAGTATCGTCAAAACTAAAACACTTGCGGAATTAACTAGCGATAACCACTAACGATTAGGAAGAGAGTAGGGCGCGTCTTGGTGGATTGCACTATCTGTAATATTATATATATTATAATATTATATATATTATATTTATTTTTTAAAACTTTATGCACAAGTAAAAAAAGTACTGTACAAAGGCGGACTTAATGCCTGAGGCATTTTCTACCAGTCAACCTTAGGGTGATGCAGAGACAAAATATGGCAGGTGCAACATACGGGATAGATAGCATAGCGGCCAATCTCTACGGAGACTAGCCTTCGGCGCGGGAGATATTGATATGTATGTATACAACATGTAACGTTAAATGCGCAAAACCTGAAAATAGTTTGATCAGAATAACGAGCAGAATTAATTGAACCACTTTTTAATATAGGTCACATTTTTCCAAAAATCTTAATTAAAAACGTTGTCGTGTCTATTTATAAATAGGTCAAGCAAGCCAATGTCAGCGCGGCGCAGCGGCCCGGTGACGACTTCTCCCTCGATAAAGCGTCGCCGCAGACGCAAGAAACGATCAGAATGGCCAGTAAAACTAAAACAGCACATAAAACCTTTACAATTTTTTTAATGACTTATTTTCTCTCTGAAATAGGTCAATTGAATTAAAAATCAGGTGGGGTGTCTGAGGTTTTGCGCATTTAACGTTACATGTTGTATATTATATATTTAAATAGAAATGTAAAACGGAGCTACGTCTGCCAACAAACTGCTTTGCAGTTTGGCAGAGGTAAGAAATATGTATTGTAAAGTATTATTGGGAATAAACACTTTTTTATTTTAATTTTTTTTTTTTTACTGTCACTTTTTCGTTTCATTGAGTTTCAAATCACAACGATGCTAAAGAAGTTTTCACTTAAAAAATCGAAGACATGTGACGTACCAACCCGCACTGGTCCCACGTGGTGGATATAACGGCCAGAGACATCTGACAGAGAGGTCTGTGTCCCAACAGTGGGAACATTAAATACTGATTATGTATGTTATGTAATGACGGCACGGTTGGCGCAGTGGTTACGCAATTGACTGCTGCGCTGCGTATCGCACGGAACAAATATTTGTATGACCTGCAAGTAGTTGTTCCGGGTCTGGCTGTTTGTGTATCTGAGTTTAAATGTTCGTAAACGCACCCACAATACATGAGAAATTCCTAGTGCGGGGCAACGGTTTTTTAAAAGAAAAAAAAACAGAAAAACAAAACAAACAATGGTACTCACCAATGTGTGACATTTCATGTGATATGCTCTGGAACAAGTCGTGGACCAACGGACACATGCAGATGACCCAGAAGACTGGCAGGAATCGCTTGTACGACCGTGACAATCTGGAACCATATGGGGCGAAGAACACTTAGGCTACGGTCTCTGTAAGGGCGCGTACCCATTTTGTCGTGACGACAGATAATCGTGTAGTTTTAAGTGTCGTGGCTTATATATTATTTTAATTTAATTACTAACCCTTAGTTGATAAGTTATTGCTGTACTAACCATTGGACCAGTGTTGTCAAATTAATAAATAAATTATTATTATTATATGTTTAAATGGAGGTGTTCACATATAGAACGACATGATTTACTGTCGTCTACAACATTTTTTGCAGTGACAACAGATTGTCGTGCAGCGGGAACGGCTAGCACGACAGTCGTAAAACGATAAAAAATCATTACGACTAAATCGTGACCGCAAATCAACGATAAAATGTCGTCGCGATCCAATGGGAACAGCTAGATACGATAGTCGCTAAACGATAAAAAAATTTGACGACAAACAATCGTATAATGGGAACAGCTAGGGACGACAGTTGTCCAACGATAAATTAATCGTTACGACAGCGTGTTCTCTACAATAACGCCTTTAGGGCGTTGATGCAGCTGCCTCGCTACTGTAGCGCATCGGGTATGTTTGCAGACGCAAAGATAGATGGGTTTGCGGCGATTATTCGCAAGAGAGTTATGTCCCTGATGCGCCGCGTACGAGGCAGTTCTAACAGCTACCTTCAGCTGTTTGCATGAAGGATGGATCTGGACTTGGATTGCCCAATAATGCGGTACTGGACCAGGCTGCATGTTGAGCACTCCGGGTCCAAACCTAAATTTAGACTAAGGTGATTGGCATTGTGACTTGTATTGATTGTTTTTTTTTTTATATGATTTAGTTTTTTTTATTTTATTTATTTCTTTTGATTTAATTTTGAATTCTGTGACCGTGACAATTTGGATCTTTTTATCTTTTAATATTCGTTTATTTTAATTGCATTGACATTGTATTTTAATTTTAATTTTTATTTGTGACATTTTTAATTTATATTCATTAATTAATTTATTTTGTAGCAGTGATATTGTGATATAAGTTTCTTATGTTGTATGTATTATATTTATGGTATTTTTAAGTTATATTATTATAGTATTGTATTTGTCGTAATTTTGTATGTATTAGTTTATAAGTATTCTTATGTTTGTAGTAGTATGAATTGTTTTTTTTTTTCTATGGGCTCTAGTTGCCTGAAATAAATGAATAAATAAATAAATATTATTTTTTTGTTTTATCATGTTTAGAAATTGATACGAATCACATCTGGTTTCGCTTGCTAATTTCATTTTACCCAGTATTTGTACATAAATGGTTAAGTAAATTTAATAAAAAATACTCACGAATAATAGGTAGTATTCATCATCAACGACGAGACAACGCACAATTGCGTCGTAAATAAAAACTTCAGTCTCATGATCAACGCCGCCATGACACCAAACACAGCCATTTGAGAGATATTATAAAATATAGCAGGCTCCGCTTTTATATGGCGCAAAAGCATCAAAAATACATCTCTGTCTTCACTATCCTGACATTCAAATTTAGACTTTATCTCTTTTTCTATAACGTCCAAATCCGTAACTGACTTCCGCTGACGAAGTTTGCTGTCAGAATTTTCCACGCCAGAGTCGGACTCGTCAGAAATGTTGCTGTCCTTTTCTATCGTTCGCAAGCGATCGTCTATCTCTTTTGTACAGTCTTTTACCGCGTCGTTGATCCAGTGGTTGCAAACAATGTGTATGCTTAGTAGAGCGAAGGGGATTAGAAATGATTTGAAGAGTTTTTTGACAGCACTCCAGGGCAAAAAGTCGAAGACCACAGCGCAGGTATAAATTAGAGTATGAAAAGTTTTAAAATTCGTGAATTTCGAATACAAAATATCCCAAACATGACTATCTTCCTCCACTTCTAGAAAGTTACTAATCAACTTTTTCAAATATAACGCTGCCAATACCACTATAGCAATTCTTAGGAAAATCAACCATAATTCCACGTACAAATCCACCCGTTTATGAACCTTAACGCGTAAAGAGCTGAAGAACAAACAGTACGCTGAGACTACGACAAAGAAGGACGCGTATAAGGACGATTTTAGCATGTCATTGCCTTGTAATAACAGTACTGCCATGTGGAGGCCGCAGAAATGTGAATGTAAGAAGATACAGAGAGCTTTGATGTCGATAATCCTGAATTGTTCCATGACGAAGAAAATGGCTGTTTGTGTGAGGAATATGAATTGACTGAATTGCCAGAATAGGAGGCATAGACAATTCAATATGAATATTGACACCTGGAACAAGAGAAAGATGTATTATTTATTTAAATATAAATTATGTCAAAGTCTTTGTCGTAATATACAACATTATTTTTAGTATACCGCAGACCTGATATAGTTTGTTCAGAATAAGTAACTGAATCGATTCCAATATTTTTTACACCATGTTATATTTTTTACCAAAAATATTTAAAAATGGTAACAAGTTGGACACCGAGCGACACTAGGTACATTTTTGCAATCATATGCGCACAACACAGGTCACAGCCGGTCGGCCGGCGGCGCGTGGTAAGTGGTAACCAACTTTTTGTACGGACAAGCAGGTAACATAACAAGCTTATAACTTCTTGATTTTTCATGATACAGTTTTGAAATTTTTTACATAGATTCTTTACATAAAAATACTACACACGTTTTTTGGGTTTCCCATATATTAAAAATAATGTTTTAGATCTCACATGTACCTAAATTATAGGAAAGTGCGGCGCTATCATGAATTAGCGTAGGTGCTAGAACATTATCCAAAAAATCCTACCCTACTAATATTATAAGCGAGAAATTTTGTGGGGATGGATGGAGTTTGTTACTTTTTCACGCAAAAACTACAGAACGGATTTTGATGAAACTTTACAGTAATATAGCTTATACATCAGAATAGCACATAGGATACTATTTATCCCGATATTCCCACAGGATCGACACTTATGCGGATGAAACAGCGGGTGCTCCTAGTTTCTAATATAATTTTCTTCAATATCTTCAAACCAAAATATTGTCATTCTCGAGTGAATGTTCTCATTGTCAACACAATATCCGTAACGTACCTGTAATTGAAAAGTAGTCCTCCGTGTCTTATCCCTCAACTGCATAGAAACCAGCCAAGTCTGCAGCAACAGGAGAGGGGCCGCGAAGTTCTCCCGTTCATTAGGGGCCCATTGTACTCGAGTACATTCACAATGGTTTGCGAAGTACTGAGCTACTGCTAGTAATCCTCCCAGAATGCTGTGACTGAAAAGAAAAAAGTTGAAAATATCGTTAAAAAAAACATGTGTGCAGTGAAACCTTCAAAAATGTTAACACTTTGACGGGCGGTACTAATATACTAATTCCATCTACTGAGACATTGCTAATTTCAATACATTGCTTATGGGCGTAGCGTCAGTACACATCAACAGAAAACATATACAACGTTAAATGCGCAAAACCTGACAATAGTTTGATCAGAATAACGAGGAGAATTAATTGAACCACTTTTTAATATAGGTCACATTTTTCAATAAAATCTTCATTAAAAACGTTGCCGTGTCTATTTATTAATAGGTCAAGCAAGCCAATGTCAGCGCGGCGCAGGGGCCCGTTGACGACTCCTCCCTCGATAAAACGTTGTCGCAGACGCAAGAAACGATCAGAATGGCCAGTAAAACTAAAGCAGCACATAAAACCTTTACAATTTTTGTAATGACTTATTTTCTCTGTGAAATAGGTCAATTGAATTAAAAATCAGTTGGGGTGTCTGAGGTTTTGCGCATTTAACGTTACACGTTGTATGTATAACGAGTTTTTAATCATAGTATTGTGCCAGTACGGAAGTCATAATTGTACCTGTAGTGACAGTACGAATTGCTGCGCCTTATGAAAGTATGCAAAATCGATCGTCGTCGAACGTACTGATTTTATTTAAGTAAAAACTTAGACGTCGCGCGACGTACTGTCGTATCATTTTTGAGACATTAACGCCCATAGGCGGTACCGCCCGTCAACGTGTTAATATATACAACGTATGAAGATGGGAGAGGGTACGGACAGGAGTGGAGATCACAAATATAAGAAACACTGTCTAATGCCTTCTGTCTCATTCTCTCGCACGTTAAATCCTATTGATGTATGTGTTTATCTCTTTTTACTATCGCTTTTTCGTTTCATTGAGTTTCAAATCACAACGATGCTAAAGAAGTTTTCACTTCAAAACTTAAAATAAGGTGAGGTCTTGGGTTCGATTCCCAAGTCGGGCCGTGTTATTGGTATTTTTTATTAGGAATTTCTCAACTTTTACATGGGACTTGAACATAAATGGTGATATATGAATGTACAGACGCCAGCACATCGAGCTACTACAATCTGTCAAAGGAGAATGGGCATTTTGTCTTATCGGCGGCCAGTAACAAGACCTGTGTCAAATGGAAGTCCAACTACAGTCCGCGCGCGAGCTCCGAGGAATCGGTGGCTGCGGAAGCGGGCGGGTGTGCGCCGCGCCCGACCGTCGCTCCATCCCCCGCACTCTCCCAGTACTAGTGTCGACCTTGACGCGAGAACACGCTTATCGAGTCATTTTTAATTTTGCGATAGTAGGTAGTGTTATTTTCTACTATAAATAGTAATACACTTATAATTTATGTTGTTTTGTGTCACGATGCAATGCGATTACCGCCTTATATGTGCGACTTGAACCCAATAGAGCTCGCATGGGCAAAAGTTAAAAGGCTCGTGAGGGAACACAACATTACTTCAGATTTTTCTCTGACGAGACTGAAGGAGATCACCGAAAAGGCTATCACGCATGTCACAAAAGAAGATTGGTGTGGATATGATAAACATGTTTTAGCATTAGAGGAACATTACTGTCAAAGGGATGGCTTAATGGAGAATGTTGTCGACTCATTTATTATTGAAGTGCGTGAGGAGAGTTTATTTTCATCATTTTTTTTTATTTCAAGTACATAATACCCTCATAAAATGATTTCGTGAAGTACACTCGCGGCTCAAGATGTATTAGTATCGACAGTGCAATATCGACTAAATCACAACTCTAGCTCATTACGTCAACATTCCTTATAATTCCTCGGAGCTCGCGCGCGGACTGTACTTATGGATAGCTTTTACTATGGACGTTACGCAGTAAGTCAGATGAAAAAAAAAAACAACACCAAGTTGTCGTTCCCGTAATGTGTTGCGTCTTCTCGTGAAGATTCATACAATACCTACTTAGTTTTGTTTTACACTGAATCTCTGTTTATGAATGGGTTAACATGTAAACATACTATATTCTCCTGTAACCTGTAAGCAATGAGACATTTAGCCTTAACTATAATAAATTCAGTATAGCTACGTTATGACTATTATATTTTTTCAGTTATGTAATATAAACGCAGCATTACATAAAAAATATATTTTAAAGTCACATACGTTCGTTTTTTTATTTTACATTTTCATTTTTGCGTTGAAAGAAGCCTGAACACAAATAAAAATTATGCAAAATCTTCTAATACAAAAAAAATAATAATTTTACTCACTTTCTATGAGAATCTAGGCAATAAAACTTCTACATAGTAATTGTAAGACTAAACCACATCAGTAAATACCAAAATCATTGTTGGTCGCGAATAGGACAAGCTCCATTCAATTTTGGCCATTCTCCTTTCTTTAATAGATTCTCAACATTATCGCCAACGCATTAGGTTCCAGGTTGATTGCGAAAATTTGACAGTTTCGGGTAGCTTGATGTGCTGGCGTCTGTACTATAGGTACGCTTCTGATAACCTTTTGGGAATTCAGGCGTGACTTAATGTACAGACGCCAGCACATCAAGCTACCCGAAACTGTCAGATTTTCCCAATCAACTTTGAACCTTATGCTTTAGCGATAAAGTTGAAAATCTATTAAAGAAATCTGACAGATTGTAGTAGCTTGATGTGCTGGAGTCTTTACAATAAAAAAAAAAAAAACAAAAAAAAATCTTTTTTAAAATACAATACAAAATGAACATAATATAGTGAGGCTGAAGGTGCTCGCGATCAAGCATATTCTGAGCACGCTCGTTCCATCATAGAACTCATCCATCGCTTGCCTCCAGGCGAATATCAAGACCTGGCTCAATTTGCAATAAAAAAAAAGACACGCACGGGTCGATCGATCATGGTTGGACTTGCAGAGGTTGGTCCGTGGATGGGTGACCATCCAAATCATATCTTACGTGTCTCGGAAAGCACGATTGCGTTTAGCCGTTGGTGCCGGCTGATCTTTGACGGTCGTTACGGCTAGAAGCCCGAAAGTCTGACATATTGGGTGTACCGGAAAGTTTTGTCGGTTTTGGTAGTACATAGAAATTTTTGGAATTTTTCTCTATACCAATACGTTAAAAGTATTCAACAATATTGCGTCATAATTTCTGGGGTACGGACTATAAATACACGTATTGCGCAATAATTTGTCATTCACTTCTGAGTAGCCGCAGTGTCAAAATGAGTGCCAACGATAAAGTTCATTTGAGGCATTGTATACTTTATGAGTTCCAGAAGGGAAATAACGCTGCTACAGCCTGTGGAAATTTGTGTAGTGTTTTTGGACTCGAGTGTGTATCTGAACGTGTAGTAGAAAATCAGGGACAATATGTAATTGATTAAAATATAAATAATAGCTTTAAGAACTAAGCACGAGTTTTATTTACAAAAACTGACAGAACTTTCCGGTACACCCAATATTTTCACGAAGAGTTTTCGTCTTACCAAGAAACTTGGTCGTAGAGTTCAGATAGGCAGTAGTCCATAGAATTAATATAATTTACCTTAACGCGGCAGCATGCAGGAACAAGGCTGCCACAGTCAACCCCGCGAGCCACCACACCGCCTCCAAATAAAAGAAAATAGGCTGTCCGAGCCCTATGCAGCTTTCCACAGGAGCCAGGCCTTCGCCTCTGTCCACCATGTGGCATTTGCGGTGAGTTGTCGTGTTCAAATATGGCTCGAAATAGCGGTATAGCGCTCCGATCATCACCTGGAAAATGGTTTTACATGGGATGATGAAAAACGAATATGTTTTGCTCTCCTGCTAAAATACTGAACAGATTTTTATGTGTCCGATGATTCGAGGTGGCTTGGACCAAAAGATTGCTTTTTATACATCGTGTAACGTTAAATGCGCAAAACCTCAGACACCCCAACTGATTTTTAATTCAATTGACCTATTTCAGAGCGAAAATAAGTCATTAGAAAAATTGTAAAGGTTTTTATGTGCTGTTTTAGTTTTACTGGCCATTCTGATCGTTTCTTGCGTCTGCGACGACGCTGTATCGAGGGAGGAGTCGTCACCGGGCCGCTGCGCCGCGCTGACATTGGCTTGCTTGACCTATTAATGAATAGACACGGCAACGTTTTAAAGCCCCGGATACACTAGGGAACATTTTGTCCCGCAACATGACGCGCAACACAAAATATACGTGACGCTGCAACGTTGCAGTGTCCCGCAACATGACCCACAACATTTTACGTGACGCGGGACATGTTTCTTGCTCCCGCTCCGAGAGCGAGCGCACGGCGCGACATTCTCTCGGGACATTCACGTAGTTGCCGAGCGCCATGTTCCGCAACATGTTGCTCCATTTGTCCCCTAGTGTATCCGTGGCTTTAATGAAGCATTTTTGAAAAATGTAACCTGTATTAAAAAGTGGTTCAATTAATTCTGCTCGTTATTCTGATCAAACTATTTTCAGGTTTTGCGCATTTAACGTTACATGTTGTATAAATAAACCAATTACTTACATTAACCACATTATTTAAGCAACATATTTTTAAACGGCGGGAATTCCGAATTCTACGCAAACGAAGTTGCGGGCGGATGCTTATTATCTTAAGGAAACTCAAAACTCACCTCCGGATGAATATTAAAGCGATTGAACGCGTTCACGTCTTTCGGATACTCCACCAGTTTGTCATACATCAACTTGGAGATCCCAGCTACGAACGGTCTCTCTTCCACCACAGTCTTAAAGTACGAGTAATAAAAGCCCATCTCTGTGCGAAGAGACATCTCTCTTTCTAACTCGGAGAGGTAGGAGAAGTTGCGGTCATTCTCAAAGAGGGTAGACACGTAGCGGTAGTGGGTGTAACCAAGAGTCAGTGCTGGAAAAATTTAACACATTTTTTTTTATAATAGAATAGATTTTTCTATTACAAAATTTTCAGCAATATTAACATTTAAGCTACCGTAAAACGGGGTGAATAGGAACGCAGGGGTGAATCGGAACGAAACTTTAAAATGGATTTTAACGTTGATGTAATATAGTTTGTAGCCAACAATTACACTTAATCGTCAACTATAATAATAGTATACACATTAAGAGACCTTTTGGCAAAAAATGATATTATTTAAATGTTAAAATCCATTTTAAAGTTTCGTTCCGATTCACCCCTGTGTTCCTATTCACCCCGTTTTACTGTATACAAAATTCACACAGCGTTGTACAGTACTATACAGGTCGCAGTAAGGACAGTTTTAGGAGATTATCCTTAACTTTATGATTTGCTTGCTTTATGATTTGAAAAAAAAAAATACAGTCAGCAAGAAAATGGACAGTATTGTTAAAATTAAAACTTCATGGGACCAACTGAGGGTTTGAGTACAAGAAAAGTAAGATATCCCAAAATACTTTTCCCATTTCATAGGAAATGAGACACCAAACTACATATATAAAAAAAAAAAAACGTTGCCCCACACTAGGAATTTCTCCTGTATTGTGGGTGCGTTTACAAACATTTAAACTCATTTAAACAAACAGCCAGACCCGGAACAACTACTTGTAGGTCGTACAAATATTTGGCAGCATAGTGTTTAGATAAGTGTTTTTGTACAACTGAAGGTAATAAAAATCTCTTTTTTTTTTCGAATCAAAACAACATATGCATCCGTACATGCTTTGGGCTGCCACTGAGAAATACCAGATGAAAAAACCCAATAACACTTTGCTCGACCAGGGAATCGAACCCACAACCTTATCCTCACCTCTACAGGGCCCCAATTCTGTATGGTAATTTTTATTCCCAGGTAATCTTACAACAGTTAATTCACTCTAATTGGTTTACACGCTATCTGTGAAAATTTGTAATTGGCCATCATTACGTTATGAACTCTAAATATCGTGTTTGCCTAGCTGTAAGTTTTCCGAAAATTATAAAGAAAAAAAAAAAAATAAACATGCAAACCACGTATGGTTGTCCAGTGTGGTATTTTGAGAGTTCGAACCACAGTAACTTCACGTTTTTTCGCGTGGTGTCGTTCATCATGTCATAGAGAATAATTTATTAGCAGAGTTTGTGTTCAGTGGAAACTCAATTAACCGGACTAATTGTTGTCGTTAGGGATTCGGATAATCGAAAATCTGGATAATTCAATGTATGATGAAAAGCGGGTTTTGTGCATATGTAGTACATACATAATGTTATGTGTTTATTAAAAACAACAAATACACATCAACGATAATGAATATTTATTAAAAAATTATTAAGAGATACATTTTTCAACATACAATGTATGTACTTCTGCCGCCGTAGGTAAAAAGGGCGCATCTGAGGAAAGGGAATAGAGAAAAATCAGCCTTAACGGATGCGCCCATTTTGTTTAGTAAGGTTTATTTTTCTTTAAATTTTTGGCCAATATTCGTCCTTTTTGCTTAATGCGGCAGCGATGCAGTCATAAGTCAATTATTAATAACATCCATAACATAGTGAAACAATGGAGTTTAGGTAATAGGTAATACGAGCTGGTGTCCGCAACTCCACGTCAATGCGCGTATTTTGCATACAGAACAATGGAGTATAACAATGATCCTTATCAAAAACATGTCTGTAATGAAAATTAGTTGATTCCGTGGAAAGTTAATAAGCGTAGCCAATGCATTTGGTGACTTTTTAATTAATTTTTTACACCAGTCAAGCAAAAAACACGATTTTGAATTTTTGCAAAATGCTTTCTAGAGATGCATGCTATGATGTTTTTTTTTTAAATCTCAATGATCGAATTTTCACAGTCAACGGATCGGAAGAGTCCATAACATTATGATATCCTATTTATTTAGTTTAAAACTAGTAAAAACAGGAAAAATGCTAAAAACTTACCGATTGCAGCGATGAGACAGAATCTGGCGATTTTTCTCGTAGGGAACTTGCGCTCATTCGCAACATTCGTTTCTACTTTATTTTCCTCCATTTCTCTTTTATAATTTTCACATTCCCATTCGAAAACAATATTTTTCAAATGGAATTTCGCAACTTACAGTCGACTGTTGACATTATCTGACACTGATTGACATTGTCATTCTTTTGACAGCGCGAAAACTAGCGATAGTGATGTATGATGGTTACTAATTTCACTATACGTAATTATAATTTTATTTGAGCCGTTTGGGGTTGAAACCCTCGAGCTGTAGGGTTCGAGTGCTCATGGCTTGTTCAATGAACTCTCCAAATGGCTGGTTGACACTTTCCGTGACCCAAGGTCTGGTTTTTACCTTGGAAATTCGTATTAGAAGTTTGTCCGTTTAATAAAAACAAAAATGTCATGAATACTAAACCTGGTTACAAACTTTAGTATGATTTAAAATGTATTTTATTATTACTATTTAATTTATTCCTCCTTCTTACTTGTTATCCTGCAGTGGGAATATGATCAGCATAGAGTTTTATGAAATCAAACCAGTTTGTAAAAAAACGTAATATTGCTAGTTTTACTTATTCATCAATCATCACTTGAATCATCTGGTAAAAGGGATAGAATAGTAATCTTATTGCCATGTAGTGGTAAGAGATTGATGACTTACTAATTTCTGTCCATACTGATATTTAGTTAATGCTACTAGTTGCGTCAGGCATGTTTAGAAGACTGTGCAGAACCTTAGCTGTACTGATCTATAATAGTGGTGCATTGTAAAGCGGGGCTGTAAACAAATTAATTTGGCATTTGAAGTTTCTAAGAAGTCTAAGAAGTAATTTGTTGTAAAAAGTTACTTGCTATTAATACATTTATTTTTTTACATGTAACGTGTTCAAATACTTGTATGCCAGTCCTTGGCGAAACATGTAATATCATACTTATATCTATAAGACCTTAACTGATGCCAGCACAGCAGCACATCAAGCTACCCAAACTTGTCAAATTTTTCCAATCAACTTTGAACCTTATACTATAGCGATAAAGTTGAAAATCTATTAAATAAATTTGACATATTGTGGTAGCTTGATGTGCTGGTGTCTGTACATACCATGTTGTAAAGAAAATAAATATATTTTATTCTATCGCTTGTCATGTGGTATAATAGTAAGTTTTAGGACAACACTCAAGTCACGTTTCTGTCAATCATAAATCTTATCTATCAATAATCAGCTGACAGTAAGTAAAATACTTGCCATACTCTCATTGGATTTCCCCTCTTTTTGGGAAATATGAATATCTATTTTTGTAAAATCTATATGCTAAGATTTTCTTTGTTTTTTTGAACGCGCTAATCTTTGGAACTACCAGTCGGATTTGAAGAAAAAGTATTTTTGTTGTCAATTCTTAAGGAAGGCATCACGCTAGGACCCTTAGGAACCAAGCAAAAAGAAAAAGTCAGAAGTAACGCGAAGGGAAAAGAAGTAATAGCGCGGGCCGGGCGGCGATGCGACGCGACGGGGTGGCTCGGGGAAACATGAACTTTTACGCGGATTAAGTAGCGGGCAGAAGCTAGTTTAGAATAAATGAGATGAAAAGAAAAAAATCAAGGTATATGTAAATAAAAGTATCAAAACATTATTTTATTTCATCTTATAAATTCATTACAAATCACAACCATTCCTTATTGTTATGTCACTTAGAACTTAAATTAAACATCGCTTTAACCTAAAGAAACTCTTTAACAAAATGTTCATGTTTAATTATTTGCGTGAACGAAGTAAGTGTGTTGCTATTACAAAGGTTTTCATTATTCGCGGCTGTGGAGACAATTCCTCTGAGGAAGTAACGTTCAGTGCCCCGTTCAGTCTCGGGAAATGCTAGCCCTCCACCACTGTCACCTTTGCAGAGCGCCGTACCTGGGACAAGAGATTAAGAGTCAAAAGCCTGCAACATTCATTAAACAGCTGAACAATTCTGTAAAAATATCACCGTGAAAAGTGGTTAGTGAAGTAAGCTAGACGTGAGCTGTCAATAGTGTAAATCCCTAGCCTTTTAGGTAAGAATAGATTTAGAATGACTTAAGGCTGATTTTTCCAACGCCAGATAACTTTATCAGAGGAATAATTTTGAATTTTTGACAGTTCTTCCATACAAAATCTGTCAGACGTCAATTTTATTCCACGAATAAAAATTGTCGGTCAGTTGGAAAATCAGCCCTAAATGAAATAGACGACCTCTATTCTTACGACAGCTATTTGCTGTCAGGGGCGAGGCAAATCAGTCTGTTGCAATCTGTTGTCTGCACGTTACAGGAACTGCATGTCGATTCTGTGAAAATCTCATCGTGAAAACTTGTTTAGAGTGGGCTGTCAGTGTCATTCCACTGATGCTAGGCTTGAATATGCAAACATTTACAATCATAATCGAGATTTTAATGTAAAAAAATAATGCTAATTCTATTGATAATTTTATATTATTTCAAAACTAGTAATTTACTTGTCAAAACATTACTATTTTGTGGAGTAGTCCTTATACAACGTGTAACGTTAAATGCGCAAAACCCCAACACACCCCAACTAATTTTTAATTCAATTGGCCTATTTCAGAGAGAAAATAAGTCATTTAAAAAAAATTAAAGGTTTTATGTGCTGTTTTAGTTTTACTGGCCATTCTGATCGTTTCTTGCGTCTGCGACGACGCTTTACCGAGGGAGGAGTCGTCACCGGGCCGCTGCGCCGCGCTGACATTGGCTTGCTTGACCTATTAATAAATAGACACGGCAACGTTTTTAATGAAGATTTTTTGAAAAATGTGACCTATATTAAAAAGTGGTTCAATTAATTGTGCTCGTTATTCTGATCAAACTATTTTCAGGTTTTGCGCATTTAACGTTACACGTTGTATAAGGACTAGTCTTTATTTTACTAGATTAAAACCCTACAAAATAGTAGTGTCTTGACTATTAAAATACTCGCTTTGAAATTATATAAAATGATCAATAGAATTAGCATAAAACGTATTATTAAAATGTCGATTATGATTGTAAGTGTTTGCTTAGTCAATCCCTAGCATCAGTGGGATGACACTGACAGTTCACTCCGCGCAAGTTTTCACGGTGAGGTTTTTACAGAATCGACCGGCAGGTGGGATGACACTGACAGCACTCCACGTTCACTTCACCTAATGAGCTAAGTTTTCACGGTGAGATGGTTACAGAATCGCACTGCTGATGTACGCTACGGAAAGTGCCAAGCTCATAGCCAAATTCTGAGCCTTATCGACACCCTAAGAAGAACTGCCCTATTTTATGTCTAGGCAAATCACTCTCCATTCCAAGGTTGCCTGAAAGAGATCTAAGGCCGCCCCGCCCATTGAATATTTTTAGTCGTCGATATTTTTTTTTTTGTTATGTATTTTTCTGCTGTACAGACGCCAGCACATCAAGCTACTACAATCTGTCAGATTTCTTTAATAGATTTTCAACTTTATCTCTAAAGCATAAGGTTCAAAGTTGATTGGGAAAATCTGACAGTTTCAGGTAGCTTGATGTGCTGGCGTCTGTACAATAAAGTACATGTCAACATGTCCCAGAATTTACGCACAGCCTCTTAAAGGGTCATTGTACTCATCATTATGAACAACTTTTACCGAGGGACCAAACCTGAAATCGCGAAAAAAAATCAGCTGTTCCCCACATTTACGTTCGCATAACTAGTCAAAATGAAAAAAAAAAAAGGAATACATAATAAACCCCTTATGAAGTTGTGCGTTATTTAAGTTACAACTTGTATATCTACAAATAAATATAAATAAACTGCTTAACGGACTCACCATTCCCATAGCCTGCACAAATCTTATCGCTGGTGATATACTCTCTGAAGCCCGGTGGTGATGATGAGATACATTGCTCAATGTCCACGTAGGGCAGTTCAACGACCTTGAGGATCTGAGAGGCCATCCCGTTTTCTGACGTGAGGCCCCAACCTGCCACCTGGGCGGGAATTTAAAAGATCAGAACATCATGCCTATGTTACCATATCGTCTAAGGGTGCGTTTCCACAGAAGCGGAGCTGGGCGGAGCGGAGCGGAGACGTGTAGGAATCGACCAATCACAGACGAGACGAGTGACGCAATGAGGATTTCAACCATTGTGATTAGTCGATTCCTGCACGTCTCTGCTCCGCTTCGCCCAGCTCCGCTTGTGTGGAAACGCACCCTTACCCAGTAACTGGGTTGTGGAGGTTAGATAGACAGTCACTCCATGTAAAATACAGCCGGTCGATTCTGGAAAAATCTCACCGTGATAACTAAGGTGAAGTGAGCTTAGAGTGAGTTGTGAGTCATACTGATGCTAGCTAGGGATTGACATTATTGACGACTCACTCCACGCTCACTTCACCCAAGTTTTCACGGTGAGATGGTTACAGAATTGCACGGCTGGTATTTAGCTGAATTCGGTTAGACTGGAAGCCGACCCCAACATAATTATGTAGTTGGGAAAGAAGTAAGAAGATGGTGAAGTTATCAAGGTAACATCACGCCTGCATTCACCTCGTGGATGGATGGATGGATGGATGTTGGCGTGGCCAGCAGACATATAGCAAATAATTTAATTTAGCGTTCTGTGTCTTGTAATTTTAATTACTTTGCATACCTTGTATTGTATTCAGTCAAGTATTTTCTAAATGAACAGACAGCTGTGCTCTGCTGGGGAGTTTGTTGCGCCACTTCTTCTCCCCAGCGAAAGCACTAGGAAGTGGTGAAGGGCGGGCGTTTTGGGGGACTGTCTTTTGTAATTTTGACGTTCGAAAAGTGCTGATTCTCAGCCTAGTTTGAATAAATGTCTTTTGATTTGATTTTGATGTTTGTTACTCTTTCACGCAAAAACTATTGAACGGATTTTAATGAAACTTTACAGTAACATAGCTTATACATCAGAATAATACATAGAATACTTTTTATCCCGATATTCTTACGGGATCGAGATTTATGCGGATGAAACCACGGGGCGCTGCTAGTCACACTAATATTATAAAGGCGAAAGTTTGTGAGTGTGTTTGTTTGTTTGTTACTTCTTCACGCCCAAATGGCGGAACGGATTTGAGTGAAAATTGGCCCACAGATAGTTTATAACCAGCAGGGTAATTGCGTAACATACTATCAGTAGCAATGGGTTTCATTTTGACAGTTCAAGAGTAATAGTGTGTTACGCAATTAGGGTGCTGGACCCTACTTGCGTAACACACTATTACTCAAAAATCATTTTGAAGCACATTGCTCCATATGTTGGAAAAATGTGTCTGCACAACAACTGTAAATAACGCAATGAATGTTGTTGAACTGTCAAAATGAAACTCATTGCTAAGTAATAGTGTGTTACGCAATTACCCTGCTGGATTAACACACAGAATACTTTATATCCCGATATTCTCACGGAATCAAGATTTATACGGCTGAAACTGAGGGACGCTGCTAGTTATCTAGACGTGTAATCGTGTGACAGCTGTCACAAGTGTCAAGTGTCACTTACCTTGCCCAACTTTCCTGGCTGCAGCTGTCTCCTGTCAAAGTTAATGTCAAAATCCAAGCAGACTGGTCTGACGTATGTTTGGTACACGAAAGTAGTCTCCAGGATTAGCATTGCTATGTCATCTTGGAAGTTCGCTGCACTGCCTTGGAAGCGGGCCGGGAGCTTTATTTCTTTGACCTGCCGATTATAAATACGAGCATGAGAATAATCAGCCTATACAAGGTGAAATTAAATTCATGTGGATCCTTTTAAGAAGTCAGTGTACTCATAATTATGAACTACTTTCACTATGGGACTAAACCTGAAATCGCGAAAAAAAATCAGCCGTGCGATTCTGTAACCATCTAACCGTGAAAGCTTGGGTGAAGTGAGCGTGGAGTGAGCTGTCATTCGCTAGGGATTAACACTATTAAGTGCTCACTTCACTTATGATTTCACGATGAGATTTTTACAGAATCGACCGGCTCTTGTTCCTTGCATTTACGTTCACATAACTCGTCAAAATGTAGGGCAGAGCTGTTTTTTTCGCGATTTCAGGTTTGGTCCCATAGTAAAAGTTGTTCGTAATGATGAGTACAATGACCCCTTAAAAGGATGCCCCTGAATTCCATTTCACCCTGTATAATATGTAACATAATTAACGCAAGATCTCATAGTAGACCCCAATTAGAGTATTGAGTTAAAACCATAATCAATTTCAATTTAATTTTATTTCAATTTAATTTTTAATTTCATTTCAATTTAATTTTTAATTTAATTTCAATTTATTTTAAAATTAATTTTAATTTAATTTCAATTTAATTTTTTGTGTTATTTTAATTTAATTCAATTTTTGTTTGTTTATGTTTATTATTCTGATTTTATTTATGAATTCTAATGGTTATTTTTTTTACTTGTTGTATCCTTATTGAATTTGACATGATGGATTATTGTCCGTACTTTGTGTCCTATCTAGGTATAACGTAAGTGGCTTATACTGCAATCCAACTTCGAAGGTCCACTGGCTTCTAAGATACAGGTACATAAACCTAGTTTAGAAGTCAGGGTTTTTAATTATTGTATGTCTATTAGCCATTTATTGTTGGTGTACAAATTTTGAGGTCATTTATTGAGAAAGTAAATAATTATTATTATTATATAATACAATGACATTTAACATTGGTAACGCTGTAACAAGCTGATTAGATATGCTACGGTAAAGAGAATGACGAGAAGAAGAAAAGCTTACGTCAGACTTCTGCGCGTCCACATCTCTGGCGTTGTTCCATGGGCGGTAGATCTTGCCGATAGCCACCGCGTACATGGAGGCAGGTTGTTGCTTGCTGACGTCGTTCCAGAAACAATGGGCAGCTGGAAGCAATTAATTAACACAGTGAACGCCATGGTGGTCACCAGTGAGCGACAGCAATTATTTTAGATACTACTGTGTCCAAAAAATAAGGTGACATTGTATTTATTTTGTAAATTCTTTATTTATTCTTCCAAATCAATTACATCCCCTTCAAAGTAATCCCCTCCCGATGCAATTCACTTATGCCAACGGATTTTCCAATCTTTGAAACACTGATTGTAGTCACTTTCCGGGATGGCCTTCAGTTCCGTCTTCGCTGCGGCTTGAATCTCTTCTATCGTATCAAAACGGTGTCCCCGGAGCCAAAAACTCAACTCATATCGTTCCGCAACCACCGTATTCGCCTGATCTGGCGCCGTGTGACTTCTGGCTGTTCAGCAAGCTCAAAAGACCGCTGCGGGGACACCGTTAAATTGCTACTGATAGTACGTTACGCAACTACCCTGCAGGTGGAGATTCATTGACGACTCCGCCTTGGAGTGTAAACGTAGTGCTGTTCCACAGACGATGAGACACATAATATCATGTCCTGCGTGTCCTGTCAGCTGCACGTTACAGGAACTGATGGACGCTAGTGATGGCGCCAAACACGTCGCCGAATTCTGGGCCGAGTCCAGTTATATTGCCATCGACACGCTAAAAGAAGAAGGTTCCAAACTTCCAAAGAAGGCAGATGAACTCACCTGAAATAACAACCTTGTTGGAAACGAGTGATCCGCCACAGATCTGCATGTAAGGGTTCGTGGTCTTCCGGTAAATGCCGACGTGCCACGGCAGCTCTCCTCGCTTGGCTGGTCTACCGTCAATTATGAGGTCCACACCATCCGGGGTTACTCGGCCACACTCTGAGGAGGAGATGCTTCGCTTACATCATGTTGCATAGATATTTGATCACTTTAAACATTCAGAGAGATTATTTCAGACATCAAAGCAACAAGATGTACGCAAGTTCAAAAGAATATGGATGTCACGTGATCGACTTTGACCGTCAATATCTCGGTAACGTGATGAAGAGGTTTGGTCCTAGTATATTTTCCGTTACCATTGATGTCAACTATCGATTTATACAACATGTAACGTTAAATGCGCAAAACCTCAGACACCCCAAC
Source organism: Eremobia ochroleuca (assembly GCA_949629135.1). Taxonomy (NCBI): domain Eukaryota; kingdom Metazoa; phylum Arthropoda; class Insecta; order Lepidoptera; family Noctuidae; genus Eremobia; species Eremobia ochroleuca. The sequence continues at coordinate 1,257,666 of OX451413.1, forward strand.
TGATTTTTAATTCGATTGACCTATTTCACAGAGAAAATAAGTCATTAAAAAAATTGTAAAGGTTTTATGTGCTGTTTTAGTTTTACTGGCCATTCTGATCGTTTCTTGCGTCTGCGACGACGCTTTACCGAGGGAGGAGTCGTCACCGGGCCGCTGCGCCGCGCTGACATTGGCTTGCTTGACCTATTAATAAATAGACACGGCAACGTTTTTAATGAAGATTTTTTGAAAAATGTGACCTATATTAAAAAGTGATTCAATTAATTCTGCTCGTTATTCTGATCAAACTATTTTCAGGTTTTGCGCATTTAACGTTACACGTTGTATAGGTTTCATGCGTAGCCACCATTTAGATAAAAAATGAACTCGTTCAACGCCACGGAATAAAATGATAAATTTCCATTCAAGCCATGTCGGACATTGCTGGGCGACACTTAACTTTCCCTATCTATAAGCCACGCAAAACATTTAAAATTGACAAAAATGTTTTGTATGGCTTATAGGGAAAGTTAAGTGTCGCCCAGCAATATCCGACATGGCGTTGAACGTGTTAAAATGGCGACATTAGGCTCCATACAAAATACTTGAACACTATGATACTTATTTAAAAAAAAAAATCCTAAGCATTAGTTAGTAGGTATTGCCAGTGTGATTATTTATTGTCGTATTAATTGCCGTCTCCAAATTGAATGCTGATTTATATAGGTTTATATAGGTTTCATGCGTGGCCGACATTTTGATAAAAAAAAATAAAATGGCGCGACAGTAGGCTCCATATAAAAATCTTGAAGCCCTATGACACTTAATTAAAAAAAAAAAAAAACTTAGGCATTAGTTAGTATTGCCAGTGTGATTATTTATTGTCGTATTAATTGCCGTCTGCACATTGAATGCTGCGCACGGATGCGTGGCTAGCAAAGAAAAACAGGGTGGCCGCAGGGACATCGACGCGCAAACTGTAACCAGCCGGTCGATTCTAGAAAAATCTCACCGTGATAACTAAGGTGAAGTGAGCTTACAGTGAGCTGTGAGTCATGCTGATGCCAGGGATTGACACTATTGGCGACTCACACCACGCTCACTTCACCCAAGTTTTCACGGTGAGATGGTTTCAGAATCGCACGGCAGCTATCGATTTATATAGGTTTCATGCGTGGCCGACATTTTGATAAAAAAAATAAAATGGCGCGACAGTAGGCTCCATGTAAAAATCTTGAAGCCATATGATACTTAATTTAAAAAAAAAACTTAGGCATTAGTTAGTATTGCCAGTGTGATTATTTATTGTCGTATTAATTGTTGTCTGCACATTGAATGCTGCGCACGGATGCGTGGCTAGCAAACAAATACAGGGTGTCAGGGCCGCAGGGACATCGACGCGCAAACTGTAACCACCCGGTCGATTCTGGAAAAATCTCACCGTGATAACTAAGGTGAAGTGAGCTTAGAGTGAGCTGTGAGTCATACTGATGCTAGGGATTGACACTATTGACGACTCACTCCACGCTCACTTCACCCAAGTTTTCACGGTGAGATGGTTACAGAATCGCACGGCAGGAATTGCAGACCCCTAGCGAGAAAGGGCTTTGAGGATCTGTGGCATTACTAATGTCACGCCATTTTGAAAATGACGGCCACGCATCATGACACCCACTTTACGGGCTTTGGTTTTAATATGTTTACTATTTGCATTAGGTACTGTCAGCTATAGATTTATACAGGTCTCATGCGTGGCCGCCATTTTGGAAAAGGCGCGACAGTACCTAGGTATGACAGACTCCTTAAAAAATCTTCAAACTCCTTTGTATGAAAATGAATAGTTAATTTAAACCCCTTTATCAAAAAGTTGGTTTAAAAATAAACTGCTTAGGCATTGCTTTTGTGTAGTTATATAATCTGCGTTTGCAGTTTCCAAACATGTAAACAAATATGAGTTATTGGAAAAATAACTTTCATACCTACACAATAAAGTTCACTTTACGCTACAACTTCAAAATTTTTTGTAACTTTTTCAATAGTAGGTACTAGTCTACTCTGAAATCAACTTAATTTTCACTGATTTAAGTTGATATTTGTTTAACGTGAAATAATATCAATTGGAAACATGAATTTGACTAGGTATTCAAATTCATGTTTTCAGTTGATGTTTACTTTACCAAAGTAAGCATTTACTTTACCTTAGTAAGTAAGGTATATTAATAGGATGGAGGAACAGAAGAGCAATTCATCCCGTAATTTAAAGCGTTCAAAATTTAGTCGCAATGTTATCTCGGCGACAATCAATGTCAAAAAGTTGTGTCAAAAATGTAGGAAAATTAGAGGTAGTTTTGACAAATTGAGAATGACATCAGACTGTGAACGTTCTTAAAATTACGAGAATTGTCTCTCAGGTTGAATTAAAACAACATAATAATTGAAACATAAATGAATTTATTGCAAAAATAATGAGTATAACAAAAAATAGGTGATTTCCATCCTGTTAACATATTTTTTTAAAGTGTCTTTGACATATCTCGGGACCCTCTATGTATACCTACAACATTACACTACACGTTGTATGTATTCATTGTACCGCGTAAATGGTACACCACAGACTACCTACAGTATTTGTCTCTCCTTCCCTTGTCAATCCATCCAAAGATTGTCTTTAAAATATCGCTCTTAGGGATACGACCGCCCGTTGTGTCACCGTTTGCAAAATTTTTAAATTTATGTGTGTAATTTATATGGTGTACATAATAAAGAGTAATGTATATTCTATTCTATTCCCTGCACCCTAATTTCGTAATATATTCATCACAATCTACATCATTTTGAAGGATATTGCTAATCCATCACTCTAATATTATAAAGGCGAAAGTTTGTGAGTGTGTGTGTGTTTGTATGTTTATTACTTCTTCACGCTCAAAGGGCTAGACCAAATTTGATGAGATTTGGCACACAGATAGTTTATAACCAGGATTAACACATAGAATACTTTTTATCCCGATATTCCCACGGGATCGACACTTATACGGGTGACACCGCGGGGCGCAGCTAGTACACTTATAAACTTAAATAAAATTTACTTAATTCTAATCAATAATAATAAAAATAGGATTATTTCTATTTGTTTGTACGTAAATTAATGTAAATACTGACAGATTCTTTGGTTCTTTTCGGTTAACCTCATTTGTAATTGCGACATCTATTGTTTTTTTTTAAACTCAGATGAAGCTGTAACAGAATCGTCATAATGCAAGATTTGTGGAGACGATGAAAGTAAATTATAGACGATGAGAGTAAATGATCCTCTAAAAACTTAACATCATCTAATGACGGACACTTTTTAAAATTAATGAACCTCTAAAAGACTTTTCGCGCTTCTAGTGAGGCACAGTTTTTTTTAATAACAGCTGTGATATTCTGTAAAAAAATCTCACCGTGAGAACTTAGGTGCACTGAGCGGGAGGTGACCTGTCATTAGGGATATTGATACTGACTTCAAGCTCACTTCACTTATGATTTCACGGTGAGATTTTTACAGAATCGACCAGCTGAGCTTCTTTTTATGACCAAACGGGTAAGGTTAGGTTGGAACCATAACCTGTAATGAAACACGCGCGAGCCGAATTGGTCGCAGTAAGTAAGCTAGGGCAACTCGACCAAATGGGTTCTGGCTCGAGCCTACCGAGAGAAGTAACTTGGCTATTTAATATTTTTAGGACCCAAAATACGAATTATTTGATGGTCACAAAAAGAGGCAGGAAAGAAAACAAATAGGTATGATAGGAATTTTACATGATGACGAATATAAGAAAATACTTATTACAATCAATGGTTTGATTCCTAACTTTTAATTTAGTCGTATATTTCAAACGGCAAGAAATAAACTAAATGCGCATAAAGGAACGAACTACTTAAATGTCCAGCCGGTCGATTCTGTAAAAATCTCACCGTGATAACTTGCGTGGAGTGAGCTGTCAGTGTCATCCCACTGATGTTAGGGATTGACCAAGTAAACATTTACAATCATAATCGATATTTTAGTAATATTATTTTATACTAATTCTATTGATATTTTATATAATTTCAAAGCTAGTATTTTAGTTGCCAAAACATCGCTATATAAGGACTAGTCCAGGAAAAGAAAAGAAAAAAACAAACAATATTGAGATTCTGACTAAGGTTCTGTTTTGCTATTTTATTTTAAAACCCCACAAAATAGTAATGTTTTAGCAACTAAAATACTAGCTTTGAAATTATATAAAATGAACAGTACAAATATTAGTATAAAATATTATTAAAATCTCGATTACGATTTTAAATGTATGCTTGGTCAATCCCTAGTATCAGGTGGGATGACACTGACGGCTCACTCCACGCTCACTTCACCTAAGTTTTCACGGTGAGATGGTTACAGAATCGAACTGCTGAATTATTTTTGAAAGTTTGTCCATCTATTTTAATGGGACCTTATACATATATCCAAATTGTATTATTATTATAATTTGAGTTTTTGAATTTCCCTTATGAGATTCGTTAATTTGTATTTTATTGTAAACAATAAACTACACCACGGTATTTTACTGTTTACAATAAAATACAAATTAACGAATCTTTGTCGTAGCTTACTCTCTCACTGCTTATTAACAACTACACTACTGTTGTAAATATTAAAATGAATCCTTGTACTATTCCTAGCAGCTTTAGGAGCAGTACTACCTTTTTGTACCGGCCCCATCCGCCAATCATCTTCACTTATTTCATAATCTAACGGATTAACGGTAATATCATTAGCATTATTCATAACCTCGACATTTTTCTGAGGAACTACTTCTATCGACACATTAGATGCTTGGTTCTTCTCACCACTGGTGTAAAAAAAGTTATTGATATACACTTCAACGGTATCTTTGATGAATATAGTGATATTTGTTCCGTTTCTGGTCAAACCTGGGGAACAGACCGCGACGTAGTCCCAGCTTCCATCGATGCATCTCATGAAGGGGAGCGTGAAGGCTGAGTAGTAGTTCGGGCTGTTACATTCAGGCCTCACGACTGTTCCCGAAGGTTCATAGGGGTTGCAGGCGCGGCGACCTTCGATGGAGCCGGAGACGAGACAGTGGTAGTGCACGGAAGGGTTGTTGTCTAGTTTGCAGAAACCTGGAGGATAGGTGATGTTTTAATATGGAAAATGGAAACTGAGTTTAAATCATAGAGTCGAACTAGAGGGTAAATTAGTTCTTGGTGTAGGAATTATAGGCTCTTTGCCATTGCATGTCATATGTATTGAATTGCATAGGGCCCGATGCTGCTCCTTGTGGAACAACTTACGAAAAACTTCCAAAACAGACTTAATTTTTGGAAACTTTCCTAGAACCAAATACTACATAGATACGCATTCTTAGCGTACGTGAAAATTAACATAATTTATAAACCAATACATTGTATTTATATACACATTCTGTCGAAAACTTAGTTCAAGCCAACAACATCGTTAAACTATCCATTCAAAGTAATTTAGATGATATCAGTTTATACTTACGAACGCATTTAGGAATAGAATTAGACCAGGTTCCATCCAGACAGAAGACAATATCAGTCCCCACGACTCCGTATCCTGGTCGACAGGTGACATTCAGATTTAGCGATGGGAAGCGTTGCCCAGGTATCGCGTATGGGGCGTTTGCTACTACGTAGGTACCGTGCTCTGGGTAAGGCGGCAGGACGCATTTCCCTGACTGTGTTGGCCTGAAATTAAAGATCTTTTGAGTTAAACCTATTCGTTTTCTTTCTTCTGACTTTTGGTTCTTCCAAAGTTTGGCTGGATATCGCATTGTGCGATTAGATAACAGCGCATATAGTATAACCACTTATATCTTTACCCTACGAAGACAAAATTACATCTCCTTTTGAATGATTAACATCGCCTTTGAACATCTTTCCAAACCTGTCTTTTCGTCTTTTGTTTCTATGGTGGTCGTGATACGAGTCCAGCTGGTCGATTCTGTAAAAACCTCACCGTAAAAACTTGCGTGGAGTGAGCTGTCAGTGTAATCCCACTGATGCTAGGTATTGATCAAGCAAACATTTTTTTTTTTTATCATAATCGAGATTGTAATACTATTTTGTATGCTAATTCTTTTGATCATTTTATATCATTTCAAAGCTAGTATTTTAGTTGTCAAAACATTACTATTTAGTGGGTTTTAAAATAAAATAGTCAAACAGAAACTCAGTCAGAATCTCAATGTGGTTTTTTTTTTGTAAACTAGTCGTTATATAGCCTCAGGTGAGAGGGCGTCCCGCACGAACAATAATTAAAATAAAACATTCACAGCTACTAGACTGATGAAAATACCCATAGACATTGTTTGTTATTATTAATTTTTATTAAAATCTCGATTACGATTTTAAATGTATGCTTGGTCAATCCCTAGTATCAGGTGGTATGACACTGACCGCTCACTCCACGCTCACTTCACCTAAGTTTTCACGGTGAGATGGTTACAGAATCGCACTGCAGGATACAAAGTTATAACATATTGATTTCTGGCATATCTTGTTTACCTGTTACTGACTGTTGGGTTCGACGGCATCTGTCGGTTGCACAGTTCATCAGACTCGTCAGATCCGTCTGCGCACTCTTTTATCTATTAACAAAATAACTTTTGTTATTGTGTCAAGCAGTGATTCGTATTATATACAGCGTGTAACGGAAGGGGGGTATCAACACTGAAGGAGGTGAATGTGCTCATGAAACTCAACAACTTTCCCCAAAGAACATAGGTCAAAATATGAAAAAAAAATTGGGCCCTCCCTTACAAAACTGACTACCAGCTGATTGATTTTACTATGGGAGGGCCAAATTTTTTTTTCATATTTCGACCTATGTTCTTTGGGGAAAGTTGTTGAGTTTCATGAGCACATTCACCTCCTTCAGGGTTGATACCCCCCTTCCGTTACACGCTGTATTCAAAGGCTTCGTCCTACGAGAACTGCAGGGTGATTACGTAACACACTATCAGTAGCAATGGGTTTCATTTTGACAGTGCAACAACATTCATTGCGTTATTTACGTTGTTGAGCAGACACATTTTTCGAACATATGGAGCAAGGGATTAGCAATATGCTTCAAAATCATTCAAATTGATAGTAATAGTGTGTTACGCAATTAAGGTGCTGGCCTTGAGATTCTAATGAGAATAAACATCACTGTGATTCAGATTCATTTATTTATTGTAAAACATAGGTACATTATAAGTTCTTATTTGGTAACACATTGAGGGATGAGGGCGTTATACTTTGCCTCTAGGGCGTACAGAAGTAGTAATACATGCAATGTAATTAAAACAAGAAATTAATATAGATATATGAACCACAAATAAACAAATGTGACAATCCGCGGCTAAAGGTACCTTGTGGTCGATATGGAGTTATGCATACGCTAGTAATCTGCGATTAATACGCTGTAGATATCAAAAAAGATCAACCTCCTACGATGTTTTGTTACGGAGATATAATTTTTAAAAAATTATATTCGAAATTGTGCAATTTCGAGAAACAGACATTTTAAGTTCAGTCACCTCGAACACTATGTTGCCGTTGTAAGTTAAATAAAAAATAATAACAGGGAAATAAATTTCAGATCTTATGCTTTGCGAAAAAGCAATAAAAAAAAATCTATATTTCTTGCAAAATTTACAAAACATTCAATATCTTCGAAACTATAAACGTCCATAAGGTACCTTTAGCCGCGGATTGTCACAAATAAATAAATTAAATCATCTATGACATTTAAAATGTTCAATCACACTGAACAATGTTGATTAGATAACTTGATAAATTATATGTAGTGACAAAAAAAAAGTCCGCAGTTAGGTATTGTAATAAAATGAAAATTGTCAGCACTTACTTATTTAAAGAATGTTAAAGAAATTGAATGATGTCATAAATTAAAATTAAATGTCACTACGGAACATTAATAATTGTTACTTATGAAATGTCAGACATTTTATAACAACATGTCATTCAAATATTCGGTGATTGAATAACGTAATTTTTCTATTAAAAAATTCTTTAATTTTCTCTTGAAGTTGTGCAAAATTTTCATTTTTTACATATTTGATTTGAGCAGTGATCCAAAATCAGAGATAAAATAAATGTTTAAGCGTAAGGACAGTAAATGTGACAATTTCTGACAACATGTAGGTATGCCGTAGGTATATTAAGTACTGGTATTCAGCTGGATCTGGTTAAATAGTTGGGAAAATGCTAGGCAGATGATAATATGCAGTGGCCTCCAAAAGTTAGTTGACATTTTTCCACTTCAGCTGTGACACAACACATTATGATTTAAAATTCTAGTTCAAAATGTTTGAACTGCCAGTCGTTTCTGTAAAAATCTCACCGTGAAAACTTGCGTGGAGTGGATTAACAATCATAATCGAGATTGTAACCATATTTTTTATGCTAATTCTATTGATCATTTTATATAATTATAATAAACCTAGTATTTTAGTTGCCAAAACCCACGTTTAATCCCACGTTTAATCGCGAAAAAAAATCAGCTGTTCCCTACATTTTGACGAGTTATGCGAACATAAATGTAGGGAACAGCAGAATTTTTTTTTCGCGATTTCAGGTTTGGTCCCATAGTAAAAGTTGTTCATAATGATGAGTACAATGACCCCTTAAGAGGTTGTGCGTTATTTAAGTTACACCTTGTATACTTACTTAACATCCCCCAACATAACAAGCTCATGACTTTGACGTGGTGTTAATGTATGTAAAGGGCGGCGAAAATTATCTTTGCCCGGAGCGGCTAAATAGCTAGATTGGGCCCTGAACCTGACTATTTTAAATCATAGATAATGTGGCATCGCAGCTGAAGTGGAAAAATGTCAACTAACTTTTGGAGGCCACTGTATGTCGTCGACCGTAGGTTCAATTGAGGTAAGGGACAAAATACGATTTTTCAGGAGAGGCCGACAAAGTTTTTTTTCGGACTAAATCGCCCATAACTTTTTTTTGTTATTAACCTTTTTCGGGTCTGATTTCACACATAAACTTGTATTTTAGTGCTCTATCTACATGTGTAACATTAATTTAAATGAGTTAGCTATTTAAGAAAATAGATGTCCCTTACAACAACGTATTTTGTTAGTAATGTCCCTTACTGCCCAAGTATCTTGTAGTCCCGTCCCTTACATTAAATTGACCTCTACGTTGGATCCAATCTATTAATGAAAAAATAGTGTAAAGGACTTGTTGAAAAAATTTACGAAAAAAATACAGTGTAAAGAGATTTTTGACGGAAAATGAAGTAAGTACACACTTTTGACGTACGTAATGGTAATTCGTTGATTGGGAAGACCCTTACCTTATTAGAAGTGGATTGGCGGCGATAATTACACCATTTCAAGTTCCTATATTGCATAGTTTTTCAGATACATTATTATTATGGGGCTGATTCGAAATTTGGATCCAAAAATCATTAGAGTAAGGTACATTTTTCTTAAGCTAGATTTTTTTCATATTCATCATTCGATAGAGCGAAAAATTCTGAACAAAACTGTATACTCAACTCATTTTGGGTATTTTGTCCCTTATCTCAATTGAACATACGGTCGACCAATTAATTATCTTGGATAAAAAAAGACAAAAAAAAAAACCACTTACCCCATTACAATCAGAGCCCTGATCAACACAAGCGCCGTAAGCACATTGGAACAGGTATGAGGGACATGTCTTAGCCGCGCATGCGCTAATTTCCTCGTCTGAGCCATCCGGACAGTTCGGGTTGCCGTCACAGAGGTCTGAAGCAGGGATGGAACTGCCGTCCTTACAACGAAATTGGCCTCTGTAAAAGAATCAAGAAGCAATTACATTTTATGTTATTTGCGTGGTATTTTTACGGGAAGAATTAAAAAAGGCATTGATAAAAAACGTGTGCTGTCGGGAAACCCCTTACGCATACCCACACTCGTATATTATTATAATAGAACTAGCTTCTGTCCGCGACTCGTCCGGTAATACGACACCCCTTGGTAAGACTTTCGTACTACTGACGACCCGTAGCAACTGTCAAAGATACACAAATGACAGCTGGGACCGACGGCTTAACGTGCTTTCCAAGGCACGGAGGGGTCTTGGTATGTGAAGATGGTCACCCATCCACGGACCAACCGCGGCAAGCGTAGCTTAACCTGATCGATCGACCTGTGTGGCTGTTATTACATAGGCACAAGCTCCAATAAAAAAAAATACAGCTATATACAGCGTGTAACGGAAGGGGGGTATCAACCCTGAAGGAGGTGAATGTGCTCATGAAACTCAACAACTTTCCCCAAAGAACATAGGTCGAAATATGAAAAAAAAATTTGGCCCTCCCTTACAAAACTGACTACCAGCTGAGTGATTTACTATGGGAGCCAAATTTTTTTTTCATATTTCGACCTATGTTCTTTGGGGAAAGTTGTTGAGTTTCATGAGCACATTCACCTCCTTCAGGGTTGATACCCCCTTTCCGTTACACGCTGTATAACGCTAGTAGACCAATCAACTTTAGGCAGATGACGAAGCTATTCAAACCTCAACTTACTGATATTCTTCAGTCTCGTTCCGACACTTGGGCAGTAGTTCGTCTGACCGGTCAGCGCAGTCGTCTACACCGTTGCAGGGAGCCGTGCCGTCTACGCAGGCACCGTACGTACATCTGAACCAGTTGGGTTGACAGCTGTGAAAGAAGGGATGGGTTAAATCTTTGGCTATTATTTTAACCCAGCTAGCACCCCTATGCAGAACTGCTCGAAAATCATACATGAACAGTATAAAATGTTTCTACTGTGCTGGGACACAGGCCTCCAGTGCGATTCTGTAACCATCTCACCGTGAAAACTTAGGTGAAGTGAGCGTGGAGTGAGCTGTCAGTGTCATCCCACCTGATACTAAGGATTGACCAAACATAAATTTACAATCATAATCTAGATTTTAATAATATTTTTTATGCTAATTCTATTGATCATTTTATATAATTTCAAAGCTAGTATTTGAATTGTCAAAGCATTACTATTTTGTGGTGTTTAATTTCAGAAGTCGGTTACATTGGTTCCGCATTTTCGTTTTTGCCACCGACTTCAAAAATTAAAAAAAAAGTTCTTATTCCTGACCAGGGCTCGGAAACAGGTTGAAATTCTTAACCGGTTACGGTCATTGACCCCAAACCGAAATCGATTTAGGTTAAGGTTTGCACTTTACCGGTTTTTACCGGTTTTTGCGGGAAACCGGTTTTTCATGAATTTTGGTTTTGTAAGTGAAAATTAACCGGTTAAACACCCCCCGCCCCCTAACTAAGCAAGTCGCAACATGAATCTACCCGCACCATTTAAGTTCTCCCGTTGTATTTGACGTCCTCAGATCAAACATTTTTTTTCCTAATGTTTTCTGGGGTACTAAATGTACTAAATGTCACTATAACTTGTTGGAAGTGTTAAAAAAGTAGACGAAAAATATTTACGACTTACGGAATTAACCGGTTAATTTGGGTGTCAAAACCGTTTGTGCTTCTGTAACCGGTGACCTTTGTCATTTGGGTTACATATGAACAGTTCACTTGTTTAACCGGTTAATGAGGGAACGATATATTTACCGGTATTTCATCGAAATTAACCGCTCTTTTTAAACCGGTTCAGAGCCCTGTTCCTGACTTACTTAGTCTTCCTGCACAGAGCGTGGGTCTCGTCACTTTTATCAGGACAGTTCACTATTCCGTCACATTTCCCGTCGAAGTCAATGCACGTTCCATCCCGGCACTGCCACTGATTCCTCCTAGAAACAGGCAGAAACATGTTAAATTACAATGGCACCGATTCCCTTATTCACAAAGTAAACTAAATCACAATCACAATTTAACCTCTATGGCCCCTTTTTTTTTTTTTTTTTTTTGGTGGGAAATTATCAAATTCAAATAACTTCTCCCGTTCTGGGCGGAACGGGAGGGTGTGTCAGACTTTTACTAACTAAAACCCACCCGTGTTCCTTCAGTTGCCTGTGCCAAGGGCCACGGTAACTCTTTCGAACAACCCGCGACACCTCTATGGCCCCAGCTTCACAAAAACGTGCCAGTAAACACCGCCCGATTTAAAACTTTATTTGTAGTGGGGATAAGGCTTAAAATCGTCCGCTATACATCTAAAAGAGCCCGCTCCTCGCGGTGCTTGACCGGTTAAATGTCTGGGCTAGGCAAGTAGTTAAACATTAGCGATTCAAGTCATTTGCCTAGCTGTTTCATTGAATGACTGAATACCATTTAGACTTCTAGTTGAACGACGCCGTTTAATTAAACGGCTAGGCAGTTAACTGAATGGCTGATTGAGCTAGTTGGCTGCGACAGATATATGATAATGAAGCTAAGGTCGTTTAGCTTCTAAATGACCTTAGCTTCGTTCCCAGTGTGGCCTGCGCTTTATTCTCTAAACTTTACATTGAAATTCCAATGGTGTCTCATTGTGAATACACGATGATTTAAGCTCTGCAGTGCTATTCTGTAAAAATCTCACCGTGAGAACTTCGGTGAAGTGAGTGGGAAGTGAGCTTTGTCATTCCCCATTTCGATCTTTTTAATGATTGAGAATAGGTGTGATGATATTTTTTTTTATTTTCCACTCAAAAAAATATTTGTTTGCACAGACTATAAGACACACAGTACACCTGAGACTAAAAAGGAATTAAGTTAATGTAATATTGACTTTATAAATTTGAATTCCTTATGACATTATATATATACAACGTGTAACGTTAAATGCGCAAAACCTCTTAAGGGGTCATTGTACTCATCATTATGAACAACTTTTACTATGGGACCAAACCTGAAATCGCGAAAAAAAACTCAGCTGTTCCCTACATTTATGTTCGCATAACTCGTCAAAATGTAGGGAACAGCTGATTTTTTTTTCGCGATTTCCGGTTTGGTCCAATAGTAAAAGTTGTTCATAATGATGAGTACAATGACTCCTTAAGAGGTTTTGCGCATTTAACGTTACACGTTGTATATGCTGTATTTGACATAGTGATTATATTTTTATATTTTTGTTTTGTGTGTCTTGCGTTATCGTATACATAATTATGTATAATAGTATAATCGTAGTGTTGACTAAAAATTAATATTTAATATTAACTAATATTTGTATTTTAATAATGTAAGAAGACTGTAATTTTATGAATATGCTTCGATTACTATTACAATGTCACTTAAAAATTTGCACGACTAGAAAGTCGAATATAGTGAAACCATAATTATGTCACTTTACCATAACCCTTTGCAACCGGGAGTAAAAAACTCGCACAGATCAGTAAAAACTTATTAATCCTTTGGAAAGTATTCAGAGGTCTTGGGAAATATACTGAAAAAAATCTCATGCAAGCTGGTCTTCAGCAGACAGACCCTCACATGCGTGAGGTTCAGGAATAATTTGCTAGTCGCTCGATCGTGCTCAGATTTTTGTAAAGTCGAAACTCACGATCACTTCAACTCGGTTGGAAAGGGATAAACGATGTACCTGTATTCTGACAGATAAATCATTCAATCATTCATTCTTCATTCATTCATTTCTAACGCTAACTTAGAATCAACTTACCGACACTGACTGGATTGTCTTTTAGACCTGTGCAACATTTCGGAATGATCGCCCCTGAAAGAAATAAAAGAAAGAAGTGTTATTGTTTAACCACATAGATTCTCTGCAGAAATCAGATTGATTTTCGTAGGTTGAAGTACGCTTTTTTTGCCCTGATTGACGAAGGCCCTTGATACAAGTCTAAGTGCCTGGGTTTATTCTTAAGACTTATCTAAGGCATTTGACATTTTGGCTTTGGAAGATTGCAAGATTATTTTTGCATTCTTTATACCTACTCAATTTCCTTGGTATTGTATAGTTGCATTGCTAAGGTATGAGTACAGCAGGCTAATTGCGTAACACACTATCAGTAGCAATAGGTTTCATTTTGACAGTTCAACAACATTCATTGCGTTATTTACGTTGCTGAGCTGACACATTTTTCGAACATATGGAGCAATGGATTAGCAATATGCTTCAAAATGATTCAAATTGAGAGGAATAGTGTGTTACGCAATTAGGGTGCAGAGTGTGAGTGAGTAGAACTGAAACCAGCCAGTCGATTCTGTAAAAAATCTCACCGTGAAATCATAAGCGAAGTGAGCTTGAAGTGAGCAGTCAATAGTGTTAATCCCTAATGACAGCTCACTTCCCGCTCACTTCACCTAAGTTCTCACGGTGAGAATTTTACAGAATAGCACTGCTTTGCTATGCTATTATAAAATACTATAGAGCTACCGTATCGGGTAATATGTCTTTGATTGACTTGAATGTGCCCTGCCGGCTGATCGTATGTCATGCTCACATAAATGTCTCGCTGACAGTACCGTGTGTGTTGGATCATTTAGCTCCTTTCTAACTGGTTGAGCTGAATGGCGCGGATCCATGCGTCATGTTCGTGAACGGGCGCCGTCAGTTGGGGTTGGTCATCACTTAGCTGCCCCGGGTTATTTTTAGTTATTTTATTTATACAACGTGTAACGTTAAATGCGCAAAACCTCAGACACCCCAACTGATTTTTAATTCAATTGGCCTATTTCAGAGAGAAAATAAGTCATTAAAAAATTGTAAAGGTTTTATGTGCTGTTTTAGTTTTACTGGCCATTCTGATCGTTTCTTGCGTCTGCGACGACGCTTTGTCGAGGACAAGAGGTTTTACATACTTCTAGTTAATATTTTTCCAAAAGACCAAATGCATATTAATATAATATATATCCATTTGGTCTTTTGAAAAATATTAACTAGAAGTATGTAAAACCCTCAAACTGCCCCGAAAGGTGGTAATGTTTAGGGGGCTATTTCACCCACAAAAAAGGCGCGTTGGCAAAAAAAAAAAAAATACGTGTCTCTTAAAATTTGATGGAGAATAACATATAACAGCCACAAAAAAATCGCAGGTGACACGTCGGGATACCTTCCTTGTTAGTATGGGCTCCAGTCTAAATTTTATGAAATGTAAACTACTAGCTGAGGTACCCGGCTTCGCTCAGGGAGTTGATATGAGATTCCAGAATGTTCTGGAATGTTGTGGAATGTTCTCAAATAGTCTTGAATGTTCCCGAACATTCCAGAATGTCCTGGACTGTTCTAGAAATATGTGGAGAGTGAAAATTCCAGCCCCTATATCTTCAAAAGCATGCCCTTCAGGTAAAAACGGGAACCTTCTCTATGGACAGGAGATAGAGGATTACCACACCATATTGTTAACCTTGATCGTACCGGGACTCATTTCTGAGTTTTAGCGGCACGCACATTGTACACTATCTTTTATAATATATATTTATATTATAAATAATATTATGAAACTTGAAACTTAAACTTGTCTCTGTCCCCATCCTTGAGAATTGTAGTTAGATGCCCCACAGTAGCGTTGAAAAAAGCAGGGGAAATTCCCGTTTCTTTCCAATTCCGTTGTTTTTTTTTTTTTCAATGTTTCTTTCGGAACTGGCACGTAAATTGATAAAACTATTTATACAACTGACAGCTAGAATACGTTTCTTTCATATTTTTCGATTTTATTGAAAAAAAAAAACATAAAATATATACTGGCTCTGAAAAAAAACAACGGAATTGAAAAGAAACGGGAATTTTCTCTGCTTTTTTCAACGCTACCCCACAGTCGCCATCTTAGCGAGGTATCTCTAGGTAGAAGATAGGTATGAGTAAGTACTTACGGAAAACCAAAAGAAAAGCAGTCCCTTTCATCGCTGCTATCGTAACAATCTGGCCATCCATTACAAACAGTGTCGAAATTCACGCACGTGCCATCCCAGCAGGTAAACTCCTCTATACTGGAAATTGATTAAAAACAACATTACTTAGATGTACTACATACATGGGTATGTATAGTCCGCGCGCGAGCTCCGAGGAATCGGTGGCTGAGGAAGCGGGCGGGTGTGCGCCGCACCCGACCGTCGCTCCATCCCCCGCACTCTCCCAGTACTAGTGTTGACCTTGATGCGAGAACACGCTTATCGAGTCATTTTTAATTTTGCGATAGTAGGTAGTGTTATTTTCTACTATAAATAGTAATGCATTTATAATTATGTTGTTTTGTCACGATGCGCGATGTAATGCTATTACCGCCTTATATGTGCGACTTGAACCCAATAGAGCTCGCATGGGCAAAAGTTAAAAGGCTCGTGAGGGCACACAACATTACTTCAGATTTTTCTCTGACGAGACTAAAGGAGATCACCGAAAAAGCTATCACGCATGAGAGGAACATTACTGTCAAAGGGATGGCTTAATGGAGAATGTTGTCGACTCATTTATTATTGAAGTGCGTGAGGAGAGTTTATTTTCATCACTTTTTTTTATTTCAAGTACATAATACCCTCATAAAATGATTTCATGAAGTACACTCGCGCGGAGGCTCAAGATGTATTAGTATCGACAGTGCAATTTCGACTAAATCACAACTCTAGCTCATTACGTCAACATTCCTTATCATTCCTCGGAGCTCGCGCGCGGACAGTATGTATGTATGTAGTACCTATAAGTAATGTGACGACTTCTTACCATGAGGGTAGGTAGAAACTACAGAACGCCACCTACTACGACCCTTTTTTGGGTGGGAAATTATCAAATAACTTCTCCCGCTCTGGGCGGAGCGGGAGGGTGTGTCAGTTACTCCGTGTTCAGACTTTTACTGACTAAAACCCACCCGTGTTCCTTCAGTTGCCTGTGCCAAGGGCCACGGTAACTCTTTCGAACAACCCGCGACCCTGGCAGGCATCGGCGCTAGTGGACCCCGTTAGTTACTGCTGACATCTCTTTGAGGCGCGCGTGGAACACAACGCGCCATCGACCCGGGCCTGGTCCTTACCGGACGGCGAACTGCCCATTGCTCGCCGTCCGCAAGCCCGTGCCTACGGTGCCGGGAGTCGGCTCTTGACTCCCGATGCCCAGGGCGTCTCCTGCAGCGACTAGGGGCGTGAGGGCGCTAAGATTGCCTCTCTCTCACGCGTTCCGCCTCCTCCTTCGCAACCATTACTGCTTCGCAAAAGGAGTTGACGGCTTCTTATGCCCTCTCGCTCCGTATTATGGCCTGCCGGTCGATTCTGTAAAAATCTCACCGTGAAATCATAAGTGAAGTGAGCTTGAAGTGAGCAGTGTCAATAGTGTTAATCGCTAATGACAGCTCACTTCACCTAAGTTCTCACGGTGAGATTTTTACAGAATAGCATTGCTGGACCAGGGTCGGACGCGAGTGATTGCCGCCGCCGATCGCCGCTGTGAGGACCCGGCGGTGCTGCGCCCAAGCCGGGCCGACCTCCAACCTACTACGACCCATAGTTTGTAAGGATCGTAGCAAGTGGCGCTCCTCGGGGTATTGCCGTACATACAACTGAGGGGTAAATCTCGTAATTTTAAGAACGTTCACAGAATGATCTGTCTCAATATGTCAAAAATAATTCTAGTTTTCCGACATTATTGACAAAGAACATTGTACGGAATGGCCCTGTGAAACACAAGTATATATACACGATAATTAATTGTCTATTTTATTATATTAGTTGCAAATACTTTTTTAACACAGATTTTGCATGCCAAAATGAACATTATAAAGTATTTTACGCGACTAATAACATTTATCGCCGCCATCTTTGCCAAATGTCATGTCGTGCCGAAAAAGATTAGGGATTAGGCTTTAGAAAAAAGTTGCATAGGTACCTAATTATCTAGGTAGGTACTAAAAATAGCTACATGTATTATGATATTGTTTTTTAGTTTCTTAAAAATCACTCGGAGCTATGTAAAACTATACCTTATGTGTATTGGGTTACAGGGTCTGTCGGTTATACTTAGTGGACTGTATTTATTATTGAAAGAGGTTTCTTCATAAGTTCTTAAACATTTTATTTAGAAAGTTATAAGACATGTGGTTACTTTTGGAGATTTGGTTCGACTGTGTCGTCCTATTTTTATTTTTTTTTTTTTTTTTATTGGTTCGTGCCACGCGTGGGGGCCGGCGCCGCTCCCTGCCCCGCGCACCGCGCCCTCCGCCCATTCTCGTCCGCAGTGATGCGTGGATCGACGGAGCGGCCTCGACAGGTTTCTACGTGTCGAGACCTGCTTCAAACGTGATTTCGGCTCCGTCGATCCACCAATCAGAGAGTTTGTTTACATTTAGTTAGTTCGGCGTCCGTTACATTATGGTTCGATTATAACCTCAAAATCTGATACTTTTTTTTAAATATATCTATTCTGTAGCTAGTCCGCTATAAAAATAAGATCTTATAGGAGCTTACTAATGATCGACAATACAACATCTAATTTACCGACGTTCTTGGTTCCAGGGCGAACAGCTGAGCAATGTCCTTTTGATTGTCGCTGACATGAAGACTAGAGAAAAGGAGTCCAAACTCTAGGGCATCGCATACGGAAAATTTGTCCCGAAAAATTCTTAGAGCAATAGTTCTAAAACCAGCCACCAGCCGCGCTGCATTACGTAGTGTACCGAGTAAATTCTCTGGGTGGAAAATCCTCATGGATGTCCGCCGCCCTGGGGCGGGCGGCGGGGTCTGTCAGACTCTTACTGACTAAAAACCACACCGGTGTTCCCTCTCTCACCTACGCCGGGGGTCGCGGGAACGAACGATACTTCCGCAACCCCCGGCTGGTGCTGGCCCGCTCCAGCGGGCCTCTCCTCGTGTCAGGGGGGGGAGTGAGGTGTTAAACTCCCCCCGCGACGTCTAAGAGGGGCGCGCGTGGAACACTACGCGCCGCCGCCTCGGGTCCTGATGTGTGGGGGGCGACGGACGTCCCCAAGTCCGTCGCACCTGGACCCATTTATGGGGGCTGGAAGAGGGCGTTGTCCGCCCTCCGCCGACGCCCGGTGCGCCTGCTGCGGGCGGAGTGAGGGGAAGAGATCTCCCTCTCCCTTTCCGCAGCCTCCTTCTGCGAGACGACTGTTTCGCAGAAGGAAAACCTGCATATAGGCCTCTCCCAAGCTGTGCCACACTCAACACCCGGCTCTCTCTGCCGTGGCCAAGTGAAATCACCCCTA
Source organism: Eremobia ochroleuca (assembly GCA_949629135.1). Lineage (NCBI taxonomy): Eukaryota > Metazoa > Arthropoda > Insecta > Lepidoptera > Noctuidae > Eremobia > Eremobia ochroleuca. The sequence goes on from OX451413.1 coordinate 1,276,776, forward strand.
ACTTACAAGTCGAAACCAGGCTGGCACGTTACTTTGTGTATTTATTAGACCTATTGGAAATTTGGATATTTTTTTGAAAATCGTTTTGGGCATGATAACGTCTTATAAATCGATGAACGCTGGCTGCACGCACGAGAAAGCATGATTCATTGTCACGTTCCGCCTGAGCCGAGCGTGCAAGCGAGAGCGCGGAACAAGCGATAGAGAGCCACGATTGGCCTAAGAGTTCGGCTTGTGACGCATCTATCTCTTTTCCACTATGACTTTATCACGTAAAATTATCGTCCGTAAACCGATTTTACAGACAACCATTTTTTTTTTAAATCCATTTGTATTTATTTATTTACTTATTTATTTTATGTTACTATTTATCTACACACATATATAAACAGACAAGGAAGGTGATGCTTATTTCATAAGAAATCTCTTCCAGCATACCTGCGGTAGGACAATACATAGAGAGATGTAGACAGCATCATCATCTGCCTAGCCTTTTCCCAACTATGTTGGGGTCGGCTTCCAGTCTAACCGGATGCAGCTGAATACCAGTATTTTACATGGAGCGACTGCCTATGTGACCTCCACAACCCAGTTACTGGGTAATACGATACCTTTTTTTTTTTGCTGAGAAATGACATTACGCATCTCCGCTCGTCGGGGGACGGAACGGAGTATGTGGGACTCCCTGCCAAAGTGGCAGTATACCCGGGGGGTCATGGGAATACGGCTCAGCCTTTGCGTCCACAATCCCCCCGGCGCCTGCCCGCCTAGCTGGCGGGCCCTGCATGTCCCCCCAGGTGGGGGGCTACGGGATGGGCCGGGAACACCTGGCCATTCCCGTCCGGCACTGGTGGATGCCTGTGCAATGCAGGCGAGGGTGAAACCCCCGCACCCGTCGCCTGCTGGCTTCCACCTGAGAGGAGTCGGAGATGACTGTCATACTGACGTCTTCTTCGACCCTTCGGCAAGACTGGTGGTCAGACTTTCGGGGTTCTGACTACCCGTAACGACTGTCAAAGATCTACGAATGACAGCCGGGCCCAACGGCTTAACGTGCTTTCCGAGGCACGGAGGGGTCTCGGTATGTAAAGATGGTCACCCATCCACAGACCAACCGCGGCAAGCGTAGCTTAACCTGATCGATCGACCTGTGCGGCTGTTATTATTTAGCCACGGGCCCCTCCAGAGATGTAGACAGCATGTGAAACAATAAAGGAGACGAAAAAAAAAATACATAAAATCACAAACAATTCACTTACTAAAACTTAACTAATATTATGAGAATATACTCAAATACATACAAATATACATACATATTTCTAAAATAGATATCACTAGAATGTTAATAAATACAAAATGTATGTATATTTATTTTCATAATCTCTGAAGCAGCTATTTACACTAGATACTAAATTAAAAAACTAACTAACTAACTACACAAAATAGTATATATCCGCATCGCTGTCATCCGGAAACGTGCCCAGAAGACCGGCAGCATTGCCACGTTGAATGGCAATGCTAATTCTTTGTATAATAAATTATATTGTATTTTTTTTTTTTGGTTTTGGAAATAAAGGCTATAATTATTGGAAATTTGAGAACTTCGACTTACCTGCATGAGTGGCGAGTTCTATGCCAGGGCACTGAGCTAAATGCAGGACATATGGCTGAAACAGACAAATTGAAACATTAGTTGGCTGAAAATGGCGTCGATAACCTTGTTCACAAACTAATAATAATAAATAATAATAATATTCCACAAATAATATTCCACAACTTTTCACACAACGCCATCTAGTCCCAAACTAAGCAGAGCTTGTGCTATGGGTACTAGATAATTGATAAACATACATATATATTTATAAACTAAACTAAATTTAAGTCCAGTGCATCTGTTTCTTTCTATTTCATTGAGAAAAGGACAGAAGATAAATATTAGTTTAGTCCTGTTACATTAGTCAGCGCCTGACGTAAACTGACTCAGATCTGGATCTGAGTCTAGTGAAGTAAGAATCAGTTTTCTACTAACTTCAATATTCATGAACCAGGACACGCGAAGAATTGGGTATTTTGTGTACCTTAATTGGTAACTAATTGTTTAACCAATTTTCTTAATATTTGAATTTAATGACCCATCTATCGAAGTTGCTTTTGATGGGCTGTCCTGCCGTGCGATTCAGTAACCATCTCATCGTGAAAGCTTGGGTGAAGTGAGCGTGGAGTGAGCTGTCATTCGCTAGGGATTAACACTATTAAATGCTCACTTCACTTATGATTTCACGGTGAGATTTTTACAGAATCGACCGGCTGTTTATTAAAAGCCAGTAAAGTATGAGGTAGGCTTACACGGTGATATCGTACAGACGCCAGCACATCAAGCTACTACAATCTGTCAGATTTTTTTTATCGATTTTCAACTTTATCGCTAAAGCATAAGGTTCAAAGTTGATTGAGAAAATCTGACAGTTTTGGGTAGCTTGACGGCCAGCACGTCTATACATTAAGTTTTCCGCCTCTGTTCACCTCATTTAATAGCCCGATTCTCGCGGAAGTCTACAGTCTATCTAAAGCTTTTCTTAACATTGCTTGGAAAGAAAAGAAAAGAAAGAAAGAAAGAAAGAAAAAACGTTTATTCTGCACAAACAAAACGCACGCTACAAATAAAAAACAAAATAATAATAAAAAATAAAAAAGACATAAAATATACAATGTAGCCAAAAGCCTCGTACTCAAGCGCTTGATGTCAGGTCCAGGGACCAAAGACAACACATACATTAATCAACTATGCGCCCGTTAAAAAACTACCGTCCTTTCCTGTACTGTCCTTTTCTTGGGAGTTTGTTACCCCACTTCTTCTCCCCAGCGAAAGCACTAGGAAGTGGTGAAGTGCGGGCGTTTTGGGGGACTGTCTTATGTAATTTTGACGTTCGAAAAGTGCTGATTCTCAGCCTAGTTTGAAAAAATGACTTTTGATTTTGATTTGCTCTGTCAAATGCAAAAATATTTTTTCAAATCCGACTGGTAGTGCCAGATAATCTTTATTTATACAACGTGTAACGTTAAATGAGCAAAACCTCTGACACCCAATTGACCTATTTCAGAGAGAATATAAGTCATTTAAAAATTTGTAAAGATTTGATGTGCTGTTTTAGTTTTACTGGCCATTCTGATCGTTTCTTGCGTCTGCGACGACACTTTATCGAGGGAGGAGTCGTCACCGGGCCGCTGCGCCGCGCTGACATTGGCTTGCTTGACCTATTAATAAATAGACACGGCAACGTTTTGAATGAAATTTTTTTTTTTAAATGTGACCTATATTAAAAAGTGGTTCAATTAATTCTGCTCGTTATTCTGATTAAACTATTTTCAGGTTTTGCGCATTTAACGTTACACGTTGTAAATGTTAATTTAATAGATACGAGTAGGTATTAGTGCCGTCGCCGCAACGGACGGCATCTGGACGATTTGATTTTTAAACCGTAAAATTCCTTTAATTGTCTGTAATTTAAAATAAGCATTACACTTAAAACGTAAGCATTGTTTTATTATAGAGTTTTCAAAAGTGCATTTCTTTCTGATCCACCCTGTAGGACGACGAGCCTGTTTTTAATGGTAGGTTTATTTATTTTACGAAAACTTTAACCCAAAAAGTATATCTGTAACCAGCCAGTGAATAGCTTGCCAGATTATATCATATAATTATATAAACCATAAACGTTGCTTAAAGTTAATTAGTGATTAGCGACTATTTAACCACACATTTTTGACGTTTGAACGTCTTAATTTTAATCATCTACACTAATATTATAAAGAGGAAAGATTTGATTGTTTGTTTGTATTGAATAGGCTCCGAAACTACTGGACCGATTTGAAAAATTGTTTTACCATTAGAAGCCGACATTATCCCTGATGAACATAGGCTACTTTTTACCGCGGGAAAATGCTTCATTCCTACGGGAAAACGGGTAAGAGGATTTAAGGGCGGGAATTCCGAATTCTACGCAAACGAAGTTGCGGGGGGATGCTAGTTGTTTATAAATAAACTCTTCAATATTTAGACGTTCGTTTGCATTCGAAACTCATAAAAAACAAATGAATATCACACAAAAATATTTCGTAGTGAGATGTTTATTAAAAAAACATTTTTTTCAGTCTTAAAAAGTCTTTCTTCAAACACAGAAACGGGGTCAGTACCTAACGGTTTGGCGCCAAACTGCTAAATTCGTGAAAGCAGGTTCTTCGCGAGAAATGTGCTAGTTTTTGGTTCATTTGCCTTAAAACCAAAGACAAAACTGATTTTTAAATGCTTTTTAAAATTTTCTTTAGAACCAGAGAATAATGTACTTATGTAGGGGAGCGGGGGGCACGTTGTTACAAATTTTAGATAGTTGTTAATATGACAAAAGCTATCAAATAAATTAAACATTTGATTACTTGTAATGTTAGTATGTCTATTTAGATATTAAAATATGACTGAAAAATTATTAAAATTTATGTAATTTTTTCACAATGGAGAATTTAACTAAACAAGTAGATTGTAACATCTTACCCCGGAATTGGGGCTAGTTGTTACATCATCGGGGCACGATGTTACGGTAAATAAATAAACAAAATCATCAGTGATACATATTTTTTGATTAGTATTTCAAAACGATATAAACAATAGAGATCACTTTATACAGTCTTCTAACATTTATGAGTAGGGGGAGTCTGGGAGAGTTTAGCAGGGGGGAGACAATAGCCACTGGTCATAGAATCTCTGTATAACTAGATATTGCGACATTGCCACACTTCTTACAGCTCATAGGTGCCTCCCACCTTGCTCACGCGGCGATGTTGAGATCGGCAGTTTCGTTTTGGAGTTACAAGTGAAAAAACGTTTTTGTGCCCGGTAAGTTATTTTTTTCAATTTTCGATATTTGATTGCTGTTGCTTACTGTTTATAGATTCCAGCATGTCATGAATACATATCATTAGTGTAATTATTCTTGTACCCTTTACGACACACAGTTTTTACTAAAATATTATAGTTTTTTTGTAAATTGATTAACGGACCGCTTGGCGTGGGGTGGGAGACATTGCCATGGCGACGGGAGGAGACTTTACCCAGGGTAATCTCTCCCTCTGTTTCTCTTGCAATAATATTTTTGACGTGATAACGTCTTATAAATCGATGAACGCCGATATATTCTTATTCTATCCTTTCCAACAACTTTACAGATGAAGACTTTTTATTTCCCGCAATAACAGACAGAGAAATGATTGGTGAACTTCCAGAGCAAGATGTTTCTTCGATTGCTTTACCCTCAGTAACTGAAGCACTACCTTCAGATGTGACCACGATCGAGTTACCTACATCGTCTACTTTACAACGTCAGTCAGAGTTTTCAACATCAGCATCAGTATGTGCGCATTTAACGTTACACGTTGTATAATATTTGATAGGTACTTAATTCCTCACTACCTGTATGTCAAAGATACTCAAAGTATGTAGCTCGTGTTCTCATTTACTACGTATTATTATGTGCCATGTTTTTTTGATTAAATTTCTTTATTTAATTATAATTTGTTATTTTTATTTTGCCTAGTTTTAAACCCGGGTAAAGTCTCCCTTCTTGGGGATCAAGTCTCCCACCCAGACGGGAGATATTAGCCAAATCTCACTTCGGTAGAAATCGTTAATTACTCATAAAGTATTAAAGATTTATAAAACTTTCTTAGGAAAAAATAAAGCTTAATAATGCAGCTTAGGGTACAATTTGTAGAAAATATTTTTTGTAAATATATAAATCGATTTATTAGCATTTTAGTCGAAGGCGGGTAAACTCTCCCGGACTCCCCCTAATTATAATATCTATTATGGAAATTATTTAAGTTTTTTTTTGTAGAAAATCACTTTGGCAGGAACATTTTTAAATCTTATATAAAAACACAGACTTAGTCTGCAAATAACAACTTGTAGTAATTAAATTATTCACTTTCACTTCTTAATTAGTCATTTTAATAAACTTTTGGCAAACTTTGGATTCTAACATTTTTAAGGCACTTCCATTATAGAAAGATATATAGTAATTTTTATAGAGGTAGGTAACAATATCACATACAAATATTAAATCAGTCTTCAGCAGAATTGCAATTAATCAGAATCTGAATCGGAAACCAACATTTTTTTCTTCACCTTTTCTTTTCCTTCTTCGCTCATTTTCAGTTGTTATATGTAACAACTTACCCCAAAAAATTGTAACTACTTGCCCCATGGCACGTTTTTTAATATAAATTGAAGTAATTATTAATGGATATCGATAGTAGCATAAAACAATATTGTAAATTAAAGGTAGATATATTATGAACGTTCAAGGTTAAAAATTATGACAAAATCAAAAATATATTCATCAGGAATCAAAAATTTCGTAAAGGATTTTTTTACATACTTGGTTGAAATCGGGACACACGCACACAACCTAGCAGCTCAGCGCTTGGCGGGTCACTGATTGTTTTTATCTATTGCACGATGTTATAAGAAAACGAATGAGTCCAATTATGTCCATCAAAGAGTTTAAAATCCCGGTAAAAAACGCGTGTAACTTCTTACCTCTGTAACAACGTGCCCCCCGCTCCCCTATATTAGGTCATCCCACTTCCAGTGTCATATTTTTTATTTCCAATATTTATGTATTGCGCAATGGTATGCAATAGTTAATACATGTGTTGTCTTGTACAATCATGTTAGTTTAATTTGGTGTGTTGTATTGTCAAGACGTGCATTGATTTAAAATGGAAGATTTAAAAAAATCTATTAATGTAGTGGAGCAACGTATATTTCTAAAGTTTTGTGCTTTACTCAACTACTGTGGAGGAGTTCCGCACGACTTACTGGTAAAGTGTGTTGGTCGTAAATAAAAGAACCGTACAGCGATGGCTTGAAATGTACAAACAAGGAAGAACCACAGCTGAAGATGAGCCGCGAGCACCTCGATCATTATCATCGACTAGATTAGAAGCAAGGGACAAAATCAAGGAAGCACTTCGTCAGTCACGTAGGGTCAGTGTCAGTGATCTCTCCACTCAACTTAACATTCCTCATTCCACTATACATAGAGTAGGTACTCACGGAGGATTTATGTCTGGTCAATAAAAGTGCAGTGTGGGTGCCCCACACTCTGAACACGGATCAGAAGGAGTTTCGTTATGAAACTGCGCGTAGCCATTTATCGTGGTATCGCCGTAAGAAAAATATACTTAATAGATTCATATGCCTTGATGAAACTTGGGTCGAATTTTATACTCCTCGTCAAAGACATCAGTCACGATGTTGGGTGGAACCGGGCACTTCAACTGAACATTTACCACGTGCAGAGCTACATGAACGAAACATACTACTAATAGTAGCTATGGATGTCAAAGGCTTTTTGGAGAACTTATGATGAAAATACAACTATGACTGGAGAGCGATATAAGTCATTTTTAGAAGAAAATATTCCTATTTGGGCAGACGAACATCATATAACGAGTCCTATAATTTTACATGATAACGCCAGACCGCACAAATCAAAAATAGTTCAGAATTTAATTGAAGATAAAGGATGGATTGAAATTATTCAGCCGCCATATTTCCCGGATATGAATCCTTGGGATTTCAATTGTTTTGGCCATGTGAAGAGGAAATTGTCGGGTACTCGATACAATAGCAAAAAGGAGTTAGATATTAAACTAAAGAGCATTATTGATGAATTAAATGAAAGTGGTACTTTAAATGGTGTTCAAGATTTGCCAGCAGTCTGGGAGCGAGTGATTAATAGTGGTGGAGATTATTGATTAGTGTCACAAGGTTATACAACGTGTCCCAGAAATCAACGTCAAGCCGAAAACGGGCAATAGGCCAAGTCGTGACAGCTATTAGAAAAATATAAAAAAAAATCTTGGTCATGTACTTTTCGAATTATAAGCATTCAAAAATAAATCTCAAAAAGTGACACCCTGTGATGGTTTTTCAAGTCCTGTGACTACATTAAAAGTTAAAACGTAACTGCCTCAGTTTTAAATTAAATGTTAGATTTTTGCCCAATATTGAATTCAAAATAATGACATCACCCAACTTTAACCGACTGTACTGAAAAAAAAATCTACTACACTATTTTGGCAAGTAACTTTAAAAGATGGCGCGTTTAGTCAGGATTCCAAAATGGTATAACACATACTAATTGCTACTTCTTAATTGAGGAAAAAAAGTACATTGTTGGTTTTAGGTGCATTTGAAATAAAATTCAGTCGTTGGATTTCTTTTATTATAATTTTTATTAAATCAGATTTACGAAGTTTTATAACAAATGTTCAAACTGTTTTCCTTCAGCTGCAATGCAAGTTCTACATCTCTTTAAAAATGATCGCGTAATAAGACGGGCGTATCTTCTTGAGTTGATGTATTCAGCGGCTTCTGCAATTCTTTGGCGCAGCTCGTCTAAATCTTGAATTGGTTTAGAGTACACTTTATCCTTTATCGTACCCCAGTAAAAAAAATCTATGGGGTTTAAATCGGGTGAACGGGCAGGCCACGAAATTGTACCACCCCGCCCAATCCACCTATCGGGGTATTCTCGATTGAGAAACTCTCGTACAGTGAGAGCATAATGCGCTGGGCAGCCATCTTGTTGATACCACATGCTGCCGTAAATGTTCAGTGGCACTTCTTCCAATAATTCTGGTAATTGGTTCTGTAAGAAGTTCAAATAACCCTGGGCATTTAAATTCTCCGGCAGCTCGATTGGACCAATAACTTTACCATTCAAAATTCCCGTCCACATATTTACTTTAAACTGGTACTGAGATCTATCTTCCCGCATCAAATTTGGATTTTCCACGTGCCATTCGTGCAAATTGTGGAGGTTCATGTAACCGTCCTTTTTAAATGTTGATTCATCGGACCATAGAATTTTTTCAAAGAATCGCGGGTCCTCTCGGTCTCTGCAACATCGTTCGACAAAATCGTACTCTCTCTGGGTAGTCTCGGGGTAGCAGACTTTGTACTCGTCGTACATGGTATGGGTGAAACTCGTTCTTTTTTAAAATACGATGTGCAGTACTTTTGGGGACTCCTATGCTCTGTTCAATTCCACGTACTGAGATACTTCTGTCTTCTTCAACTGCTTGCAAGACTTCGGCTTCGTAGGGCATAACGGGTCTTCCCTCGCTAACCATTTGGCTAGGAAATCGACCCTCTGATAATGACCGATGCACATTAATAAATACTCGATGATCGGGATGACGCTCAGCATTCGGGTATCTCTCACGATACACTCTTGCTGCGGCATTGGCGTTGCATAAGCATTCTCCATAAATGAGATGCATGTTGGCGTATTCCTGTGCGGTGTATCGAGATGGCATGATAAAACACTACACAAACACGGGGTTGCGATTAAAACAAGTCCGGGGTTGTCAGAAACGGTGCAGATAAATCCAAATTACAATGCAAATCAAGTCCAATAAACAAAGCCACAGTTGTAAGTACGAAGTCAATACGAATACAAAAAGATGTGCAGTCAACGAAAGAGCGTAACGTACTGCAGTATTGCACAATTTGCCGACGCATCCCTGTTTAGCCAGAGTAGCGTCTCTATCTGTTTCACTCACACATATGAAATGATGTGTCAATCCGTCTCCCTCTTAGTTAGATAAAAGTAGCGTCACTATCTATCTCGCTCCCACTTGTCAAAGTAGCGTCACCTCACATTAGCTAAAATGAATCTTTCTCGCTCACACTAGTCAAAATAACGTCACTCTTCGTCTCAATCGAACTTTTATGACATACGGCTTCATAAAAAAAAAATGTTTTTTCTCAATTAAGAAGTAGCAATTAGTATGTGTTATACCATTTTGGAATCCTGACTAAACGCGCCATCTTTTAAAGTTACTTGCCAAAATAGTGTAGTAGATTTTTTTTTCAGTACAGTCGGTTAAAGTTGGGTGATGTCATTATTTTGAATTCAATATTGGGCAAAAATCTAACATTTAATTTAGAACTGAGGCAGTTACGTTTTACTTTTAACTGTAATTTACAGAAGGGTTATTCATGGTTACATCACAGAGAAAAAAACTACCGAAATGTTAATAATGTAGTCACAGGACTTGAAAAACCATCACAGGGTGTCACTTTTTGAGATTTATTTTTGAATGCTTATAATTCGAAAAGTACATGACCAAGATTTTTTTTTATATTTTTCTAATAGCTGTCACGACTTGGCCTATTGCCCGTTTTCGGCTTGACGTTGATTTCTGGGACACGTTGTATAGATAGTAGTCAGTTTTTGTAAAATAATAATAATAAAAAAATATGACACTGAAAGTGGGATGACCTAATATTTGTCTGATGAGCTCCACAAACTGCGCTGTCTGACGCGTATGTATTTAGAGTTAGCGGAAAAACCGTACGGTTAAAATTCCCCGAGTACTCAATACTCATTTGTAATGACTACTCATAAATACTAAGAAACTTATATTTACACCTTTATTTCAGGCAACTAGGGCCCATAGAAAAAACAATACATAATCAAAATCAAAATCAAAAGTCATTTATTCAAACTAGGCTGAGAATCAGCACTTTTCGAACGTCAAAATTACAAAAGACAGTCCCCCAAAACGCCCGCCCTTCACCACTTCCTAGTGCTTTCGCTGGGAAGAAGAAGTGGCGCAACAAACTCCCCATATTACTACAAACACTACCACAGCCATCAGCATCACCTTTGTACCGATTTTTCTGTTCTGTTTTTTCATGTCTGTTTATAATAATAATAATAATACCTTTATTTCGGATCAAAATAATCCATAGTGTTAGTAAACATACCAATAACAGAAAACTTATTATTTAGTGTTAGTACCCATCACCCTTTGCACAAACAGTCTCATGATATGAGAGCTATAGCTCTCACCTACTGCTTTCAGGATGCTGTTGCAACTGTCTCTCACTCTCCTCAGAAGCGATGCTGTTTTTTTGCGCAAGATAGCGTGAAAGCCATCTGTGCGAGCTTGCGCAAACATCTCTGAGGCACTACAGTATCGAGGCAGTCTCAAGAGCAGCCTAAAAGCATTATTATACTGGATGCGCAGCACATCCAGCGATCTTTTAGTGTAACTGACCCATAGATTGCCCGTGTACATACTCTGGCAATAAGCCTTGAAAAGTGTGATTTTCACTGAGTCAGTACACCGAGCAAATCTACGGGCCAGCATATTACTTCGGACCGCTAGAGCCCTCCGCTCCCTCTCAATGTCTGCATCGTCTTTAAGGTCGTCAGCAAGAAAATGACCTAGGTATTTAAAGGTTTTTATTTTTGATCCGTTAATACTATATTGGTAGGTAATTTTTTTTTATTGGTAGATCCCAATGTGGCCCATCAGCAGGTAAAAGGTAATCCATGACTTTCCGGACACCCCGTATATACAGTATACCCCGTATAATGGTTTTCCAATTAGTTTTTGAGCCAAGTAAAGAATGATGGACAAAAATGTATGGCACCTGTGTCAATCGACTAAAAAGCCGTTTTTTAGCGTGACTTTGAGCTTCTGTGCTATAGCCGTAATACTACTCTTACATCCAAAACTTCCGCCTTCTGCGCATGCGGGTAGGCAGACACTACAGAACGCCACCGGCTCCGATGCTTACATATTCGGCCTGTCGATTCTGTAAAAGTCTCACCGTGACATCATAAGTGAAGTGAGTACTTAATAGTGTTAATCCCTAGCGAATGACAGCTCACTGCCCGCTCACTTCACCTAAGTTCTCACTGTGAGATTTTTACAGAATAGCACTGCAGCACCCTAATAATAATAATTTCGTAACACACTTTCTATAACAATCTGAAACATTTTGAAGGAAACTCATAAATAGCCTGTAATGTTCCTCCTACTGGGAAACAGCGGGGTAATTGCACTATCAGTAACAATAGCTTTCATTTTGACAGTTCAACAACATTCATTGCGTTATTTACGTTGTGGAGCAGACAAATTTCGAAAATACGAAGCAATGTACTGGCGATATCCTTCAAAATCATTCAGATTGAGATTCAGTGTGTTACAAAATAATTATCACTATTACTCTCAATTTTAATAATTTGAAGCTTATTACTAATCCATTGCTCTGTAGGTTCGAAAAGTGTGTCTGCTCAACAACGTAAATAACGCAATGAATGTGGTTGAACTGTCAAAATGAAACCCATTGCTACTGATAGTGTGTTACGCAATTAGGGTGCGTTTCCACAGAAGCGGAGCTGAGCGAAGCGGAGCAGAGACGTGCAGGAATCGACTAATCACAATGGTTGAAATCCTCATCGCGTCACTCGTCTCGTCTGTAATTGGACGATTCCTACACGTCTCCGCTCCGCTCCGTTCCGCCCAGCTCCGCTTCAGTGGAAACGCACCCAAACCCTACAGCCGTGCGATTCTGTAACCATCTCACCGTGAAAACGTGGGTGAAGTGAGCGTGGAGTGAGTCGCCAATAGTGTCAATCCCTGGTCATCAGCATGACTCACAGCTCACTCTAAGCTCATTTCACCTTAGTTATCACGGTGAGATTTTTCCAGAATCGACCGGCCTGGTCCTCTCTCTATGAAAGGAAGTGGGCCATAGCGCGCTGAGCGACCTTCAATTTGTGGACCAGCCCAACTGCCAATGTCCACCAGTTCTTAAATCTCGTATTAAACATAACTCTGAATGAATACCTACTCATCATCATATGCCTAGCCTTTTCCCAACTATGTTGGGGTCGGCTTCCAGTCTAACCGTATGCAGCTGAATACCAGTATTTTACATGGAGCGACTGCCTATCTGACCTCCACAACCCAGTTACTGGGTAATACGGTACCCCAAGGTAAGACTGGTTGTCAGACTTTCGGGCTTCTGACTACCCGTAACGACTGTCAAAGATCTACGAATGACAGCCGGGACCAACGGCTTAACGTGCTTTCCGAGGCGCGGAGTGGTCTCGGTATGTGAAGATGGTCACCCATCCACAGACCAACCGCGGCAAGCGTAGCTTAACCTGATCGATCGACCTGTGCGGCTGTTATTATTAATTAGCCACGGGCAATGAATACCTACTCATAGGGTCATAATTACGAGTAACAAAAATTCCGTTCCACGTCAACGTGACTTGTGAACAGGAAAAAATTTAAAGAAAATCATTCTTATCTATTGTTAATGAGTACGGCTAAAAATCTATGAACACAGCTAGTAATTATGTTTAATAATTAGTAAGTAATTATGTTTACTTTTGTGATAAGTACTTTTCGATGTTGCTTCTGGAATATCATCAGCCTGTGTTCACGTACACACGGGGTAAACAGAGGTGCAGGGCGTAAGGGATTTTCATACAGGATCTCAGACGAAGTCACGGGCAACTGCTAGTTGGTAATAGAAAGACGAACGACGACGATACCAACGAGAACAAGAGGGACTTGCGGCTCAGTGATAACATCCACACGGGTCGATCGATCAGGTTAAGCTACGCTTGCCGCGGTCGGCCTGTGGATGGGTGACCATCTTTCCATACCAAGACCTCCCGTGCCTCGGAAAGCACGTTATGCTGTTGGTCCCAGCTGTCATTTGTGGATCTTTGAAAGTGGGTATCGTCGGGGTATCGTATTACTCAGTAACTGGGTTGTTGAGCTCAGATAGGCAGTTATCATCTGCCTAGCCTTTCCCAACTACGTTGGGGTCGGCTTCCAGTCTAACCGGATGCAGCTGAATACCAGTATTTTACATGGAGCGACTGCCTATCTGACCTCCACAACCCAGTTGCTGGGCAATACGATACCCCTAGGTAAGACTGGTTGTCAGACTTTCGGGCTTCTGACGACCCGTAACGACTATCAAAGATCCACAAATGACAGCCGGGACCAACGGCTTAACGTGCTTTCCGAGGCACGCAGCAATCGTAGCTTAACCTGATCGATCGACCTGTGCGGCTGTTGTTATTTAGCCACGGGCCCCTCAGCTCAGATAGGCAGTCGCTCCAAGTAAAATACTGGTAGGTATTCAGCTGCGTCCGGTTAGACTGGAAGCTGACCCCAACATAGTTGGGAAAAGGCTAGGCACGTTTGACTTCTCTAATAGTGGTCACTTGATAGTTAGAGAACTTGACAGAAGCACAACACTATTCAGAGGTTAAACAGTATTATTAACAAAAAAAAAATAACAAAAAAACAACTCACCAGCGCAAACTATAAATAAATACACCGAGTACATTTTAAAAACTCACAATAAACAATAACTTGAGAGGAAATTGACTAGTATTATGGCAGATTGGTAAACACTATTTGCACGTCATTTCTCTAATATTATTTGAGTGAAACTGGTTTACAACAAAATCAATTAAACACCGCTGACCAGTTGCCGTCACCTCGGGAAAACCATCCAACGCAGTGTTGCTAGTGTAGAATTTTAATTACCCTATTCTAGCAATGGGGGAGAAAAGTAACTGATGTTTGTAGTTTTGTAACCAAATCACGTATTTACGCCTGCGGGGTAATTTCATAACACACTGCGTCCCGTATTACAGAACCTCACTCAAGATTCAAGCGTTACTTAAAACTAGTTTCCACCAAACAAATGGCTTTAAACTAGTTTTAAGTAAATGCTTGAGTCTTGAGTGAGGGTCTGTAATGCGGGCCTAAGAGTAGAAATGACTTTTATTTTGACACTTCAACAACATTCATTGCGTTGTTTACGTTGTTGAGAAGACAAATTTTTCGAATATATGAAGCAATGGTTTAGCAATATCCTTCAAAATTATTCAGATTAAGATCGAGTGTGTTACGCATTTAGGTTGTAGGTCGCGCAGTTTTAATGGGTTTTCCATTAGAAAAAATACAACGTGTAACGTTAAATGCGCCAAACCTCAGACGACCCGACCGATTTTTAATTCAATTGACCTATTTTAGAGAGAAAATAATTATGTTATTAAAAGAAATTGTAAAGGTTTTATGTGCTGTTTTAGTTTTACTGGCCATTCTGATACTTTCTTGCGTCTGCGACGACGCTTTACCCAGGGAGGAGTCGTCAACGGGCCGTTGCGCCGCACTGACATTGGCTTGCTTGACCTATTGATAAATAGACACGGCAACGTTTGTAATGAAGATTTTTTTTTAATGTGACCTATATTAAAAGGTGGTTCAATTAATTCTGCTCGTTATTCTGATCAAACTATTTTCAGGTTTTGCGCATTTAACGTTATACGTTCTATAAGTAATTGAGTAACCGCCCACAATTAACTTGTTCCTTATTAAATTCCTATTTTTTAACATAACTGACACAACTTCCATAGGAAAATATCACTATATTCCTTTCATTGCAGAAGGTTCAGTTATTTCTCCCAGCATAGCGTATTCAGCCTATAATTTCCGCACTCCCGGGACTCAGGCCTCCTCTCCTCGAGAGTAGACGGGCTGTAATCTACCACGCGTGCCCAGTGCGGGTTGGTACTTGGTAGATGTCACATGTCGTCGAATTTTTGGTCCTAGGACATACCAGTTTCCTCACGATGTTTTCCTTCACCGTTTTGAGAGGCGTTTTAAACAAAGTTAATCGCCTGCCTGGATTCGAACCCACGACGTTCATCCTGTAAGCCGGGGCCGTTACCTCTGGGCCACCACTGCATTTCTCCCAACATTCGGGGAATGTATTTGGGGATAATGTATTTCGGGTAATTATTTTATAACATGGCAACCCACAGATAATGAGTGGCAAACGAGTTTAAGAGGTTACCACAACAAATAGATAACCGGGCGCTACTCAGAATCAATGACTTTTGACGTGTTACATCTTTCTTCTCGCTTTCCTGCAATCTGTGGGAGTAATTTCGTGAAAAGAAACGGAAGTGTGTAACAGGAAGCTGGAGATGGGCGCGCTATTTGATTTGACCAATAAGCGCCCGTGATATAAAATTTTAAATCTCCTAGTGTTAATTAAATAAAATACAATTTTTATTAAAAAGAATTATTCTTCGTTACGAAAAATCATTTCAAATAATACCTGAATCATTTTTTTCAGGATATAGTGTTAATGTTGCTTATTACCAAGGTGAGATGTCAGATGTTACACATCATGTGCGACTACTGTAAGGCTCGCTCGTCATTTTTTTTTTCGATGTTATTTTGTGAGCCAACCCGCAGTTATGTTATTATGAAGTTGCAGTTAGCTGAGTATGCAGCTGTTATTTAAAACAGGCGTGCAAAATCCATCTACACACGGCTACACATCATTTCCAGTTTTAGCTGAGCTCATATTGTATAGATTTTTCGTACAATCAGAAGTCAGCTTATGTTTATTATTTTTATTTTTTTTTTTATTTTACCATTTTTGTACACACATATACAACGTGTAACGTTAAATGCGCAAAACCTAAAAATAGTTTGATCAGAATAACGAGCAGAATTAATTGAACCACTTTTTAATATAGGTCACATTTTTCAAAAAAATCTTCATTAAAAACGTTGCCGTGTCTATTTATTAATAGGTCAAGCAAGCCAATGTCAGCGCGGCGCAGCGGCCCGGTGACGACTGCCCCCTCGGTAAAGCGTCGTCGCAGACGCAAGAAGCGATCAGAATGGCCAGTAAAACTAAAACAGCACATAAAACTTTACAATTTTTTTAATGACTTATTTTCTCTCTGAGATAGGTCAATTGAATTAAAAATCAGTTGGGGTGTCTGAGGTTTTGCGCATTTAACGTTACACGTTGTATATAAACAGACAAGAAAAAACAGAACAGAAAAATAGGTACAAAGGTGATGACTATTTCATAAGAAATCTCTTCCAGCATACCTGCGATAGGACGTTAGATAGAGAGGTGTAGACAGCGTGTGAAAGAGTAAAGGAGACAAAAAAAAAAACATAAAATTGTAGTCAAATTGTTTATTTAATAAAACTAAACAAATACTATGAGAATATACATAATACATACAAACATACTTCTAAAATAAATATCACTAGGATGTTAATAAATATCACGTAATCAAAATAATAAATACATACACAACTACGATGAAGTAGAAAGATAGTGTTCTTTTACTCTTCTTTTAAAAACTGCAACAGTTTAGCAGTCCCTAATGTCAGGCGGTAGTTATACTCAAAATCAAAATCAAATGTCATTTATTCAAACTGGGTTGAGAATCAGCACTTTTCGAACGTCATAATTACAAAAGACAGACCCCCAAAACGCCCGCCCTTCACCACTTCCTAGTGCTACTAGTATACTGGTTAAGAATAGCTTGATGTTTAGCCACATTGAAAGTTATAAAACATTGTTATTTTTTTTTGCTCTTTCAGACTTGGTCAGTCAATTTGTGGAGCATTTTCCCAGCTATGTTGGGGTCGGCTTCCAGTCTAACCGGATGCAGCTGAATACCAGTATTTTACGTGGACCGACTGCCTATCTGATCTCCACAACCCAGTTACTATGTAAGTAATACGATATCCCTTGGTAAGACTGGTTGTCAAACTTTCGGGCTACTGACGACCCGTAACGACTGTCAAAGATCCACGAATGACAGCCGGGACCAATGGCTTAACGTGCTTTCCGAGGCACGGAGGAGTCCCGGTATGTAAAGATGGTCGGTCACCCATCCACAGACCAACCGCCGCAAGCGTAGCTTAACCTGATCGATCGACCTGTGCGGCTGTTATTATTTACATCGTTCATCGTTTTATTACTCTACTATACTATGGGACCAACTCTGAAATCACGAAAACAAAATCAGCTGTTTAAGACAAAAGTTATGACCTACCTACTTGACCAAAATGTATGAAACAACAGATTTTTTTTCGTATGTGAAGATGGTCACCCATCCACGGACCAACCGCGGCAAGTGTAGCAAGATAAAAATGAATTCTACAGAATAAGAAAAAAAATAGGGACGGGGTCTATAGTACTTTGCCCAACGTCCTTTCATACAAACTGCGTACTTTCGGCAGGACTCACGGCAGTCTACCGGCAGGACACAAACCCATCCTCATGAAGACTATAGATAAGGAGTCCAAACTATGTACATTAGAGTTGTGCCAGAAATTTGAAAAAATAACGTTGGCGGACAGAGTGCGCTGAGGTCGCTAATAATTCACTCGGTACACTACGTGATGCAGCGCGGCTGGTGGCTGATTTTAGAACTATTGCTCTAAGAATTTTTCGGGACAAATTTTCCGTATGCGATGCTCTAGAGTTTGGACTCCTTTTCTCTAGTCTTCATGCCCGTCCTTCCGGATAAGCTTCCAGCAGAAGTCGTGGAGCGATTATCATTAAGGTTCGTTTACGGGGACTGCTACCTTAACTGTTATGGTACAAAATTTTCCAATAGTAAATTAATTATAAATGATTATTAACACAATTTACTTGCTACAATAAAATGTACATTTAAAAATTGAGAACCTACTTCTTTTTTGAAGTCGTTTAAAAAGGAAACAAATTTTATAAAAATAATATTACTTTTTATCGAATACACTTGCTTTGTAAACGTCAAAGATAACTCAGTCCGATGAAGTTCGAGCTTGCCGAGGCGCCTGCACACTGCACGCACACAAAAATATGCATTTTCAATTCCACACACACTTTCACAACTTAAAGGTACGTTCGACAAGCGGAGCGAAGACGTGCAGGAATCGATTAATCCAATAAAAACTTTTTTATAAAACAAAACAACCGACTTCCAAAAAAACACTACAAAGTAAAAATAACTTTAATTTCGGAAGTCGGTGTCAAAAAACGAAAATGCGGAACCAACGACACCGACTTCCAAAATCAAAGTTACTTTTCACTTTCTAGTGTCTTTTTTGGAAGTCGGTTTTTTTTTATTTTTTATAAAAAAAGTTTTTATATTTCACTTTATTTTTCCCAAACTTTATATAACACTATTTGCTATGTAAATATCAGTGACAGGAAGCTGCATCTGCGTTTATAGGGTAAAGACGCGATGTTATGTTGTGCGATTGCGTAAACAATGCATACATATGCGATAGCAGCAATCGCGATTGTTTTACTGGTATTTATTGAAGAGTTCCGTTGTCTGTCTCCGAAACTCATCACAAGATCTTTACGAAATTTAAATGGCACCATTTCGGAATGAACCTCTATCGAACATAACAAGAATTTTGCAAATCCGTCCATATATGACGGAGTTATGCCCGAACATCCATAAAAAAAAAACATCCGAATTGATAACCTCCTCCTTTGTGAAGTCTGTTAAAAAACCCAATCAATATCAATCTCCCAGCCTTATCCCAACTATGCTAAGGGTCGACTTCCAGTCTAACCGGATGCAGCTGAATACCAGTATTTTACATGGAGCGACTTCATATCTGACCTAACGGCACAAAGAATGTTGTTATCGCTGTAAATACAGAGATTTTCGACGCCAAAGTTTATTTTTGTGAAGCAACTTCCAAATTTTTTATTGGGGTATACCAAACTATTTTTTACTTTTCTATTCGGTTAATACTTTAATCCCTGATCTGTCCACTGTATTTTTTGCGTTGGATATTTTCATTGCGTTACGTCATACTCGACTATCTAAGAAACCATTTTTTGTGTATATTGAGGTCATACCGCGTCTTAACGTGCTTTTCGAGGCACGGAGAGTTCTCGATATGTAATGGACGGTCACCCAACCACGGGCCGACCTCGGCAAGCGTAGCTTAACCTTCGACCGACTCGTGCGATTGTTATTGATTGAAATATCGATATTGCGGCTCTCGTCTCGTCTGTGACTCGCTCAGTGGAAACGCACCGTAATATGTGACGTGCGTGCCGAACGACTGTCTGACTCACTGAATGCATTCAATTCATTCAACTTCAGAACCCTGTCTACGATACGCGATTCCCTCAAAGGCCCAAAAGATTTAAGCAAGAATACAATAAATAAAAAACAAATATAGATATCTATTACAAACATTTGTGTGCTTAAAGTGTTAAATAAATAAGAATAAATACACAACTAACTAAATACGAAGATGAACAAAAGTGAAGTGTAACAGTGTGAAAAGCTGGTACAGTGTAGGTAAGTAACTACATTTATGTACTTATATAAAATATACATCATCAATTCATCACCATCTACAAGGCACGTAGGGGTCTTGGTATGTAAAGATGGTCACCCATCATAATGGTGACGATGGTCCTCCTTTTTTTTGTGTATCCGGGTTGGAAAATCCTTATGCATGTCCTCCGCCCTAGGGCGATCGGTCTGTCAGGTGAGGGGTCTATCAGACTCTTACTGACTAAAAACCTCCCCGGTGTTCCCCTCCCATACTTAGACCGGGGATCATGGGGACTTGTGCGCCTTCCACGATCCCCGGCTGGTGCCGCAACTGAAGTCCGCGGAGGGAGTGAGGTGTAAAACCCCACGCGACGTCCAATAGGGGCACGCGTGGTACACTACGCCCCCGCCTCCTGTCCTGCTAGATGGGGGGGGGGGGGCGGCGTACGTGACGATGGTCTTCCTGGCTTGAGCAAATTTTTTTGTAGTTGACGCAGCAATACCTTTTTTTATCCATAATCTGTTAGCCGTAATCTGAGGAGCCACGCCCTTTTTATACATCGCTATATCATTGCCATATCTTTCGTATAATCTTTACTATGTGTTATTGACACATTCATAATTGCAATTTTTCTCACGAAATGTTCCCGATTCTTTCGCAACATATACCCCTGCTGTGACAACCGATTTTCATACAACTTTTCAGTCACCGACGTCACATTCAGATATTCGAGCTCGCCGCTCCGCAATTTGCGCAGAACCATTGTAGCAAGGCCAAATCTTAGCTAACAACGTGCGACTGAAGACGTGATGATTAATCGATATCTAAACACGATAAAATAAAAATATTTGATTTTTTAAGGGGTCAACGACCGCTGGGGTGATGTTACTTGAAATATGAGTTGAGAAAATATGTTTTATCGATACTAATCACGTGAAGTTTACACAAAAAAAAACACCTGATTTTGTAAACCGATATTTCAAGTGAATACACTAACAGAAAAAAAAAACATATTTTTTTTTTATCATGTTTAGATATCGATTACCTTAATTAATTTAATTTGACCCGGTTATACAACGTGTAACGTTAAATGCGCAAAAGCTGAAAATAGTTTGATCAGAATAACGAGCACAATTAATTGAACCACTTTTTAATATAGGTCACATTTTTCAAAAAATCTTCATTAAAAACGTTGCCGTGTCTATTTATTAATAGGTCAAGCAAGCCAATGTCAGCGCGGCGCAGCGGCCCGGTGACGACTCCTCCCTCGGTAAAGCGTCGTCGCAGACGCAAGAAACGATCAGAATGGCCAGTAAAACTAAAACAGCACATAAAACCTTTACAATTTTTTTAATGACTTATTTTCTCTCTGAAATAGGTCAATTGAATTAAAAATCAGTTGGGGTGTCTGAAATTTTGCGCATTTAACGTTACATGTTGTATACATACCTTCACGTCTCGCTCATTTCTTATCACAAATAACGGCAACGGTTGGTTTGTGATATGAATTTAATTTTAATTGTTTTGGAGTACCATCTTAATTAGGAAAATGACTGAAAAATACCATTTCCTAGAATTAATATGCAGTGTTATTTTTCAAAGACCAGCCAAATCTTAGGATGTGGTACAGACCATCAAACTGAACAACTTTCTCCATGGGACCAATATCGTATTCACACGATTAGTAGCAATGCATTTCATTTTGACAGTTCAACAAGAACTGTCAAAATGAAATACATTGCTACTAATAGTGTGTTACGCAATTAGCCTCCTGGGCGCGTATGCACGTATTACGCGATATTTACGGTAATTGTTGAGAATATCCTGTTTATTTGTTTTACAAGTCGCTTATCGCTGTGCCGGTTTTATGTGATGTGACGTCAAGACTTTGGTTCGTAGTGGCGTTGTAGGTGGCGCCACACTTTCATCCTGTTTTAATGATTGTATCTTGTATCCTCTTTTCCCTCTTGGGATTGGTTTTTCTAAAATTCTGAAGCACGAGTTTCATTTGTTTTTACCCAACTTGTATCTCAATCAAACATCCCTTTTAAGAATAATATACAGCCGATCGATTCTGTAAAAATCTCACCGTGAAATCATCAGTGAAGTGCACACTTATGTTATTGAGAACTGTGAATATAGGTGGCAGTTTAAGTTTAGGTATTTACGCGACTGTCCGTCAAATATTATCACAATTTTATTCTAATAAAAATAGCGTTTTAAACGCTGTTTATTTATTTATTAGTATTTAAGATAAGTATGACGTTTCTATGTAACAAAAATATGTAAATCTGTGTCTGAAAGGCAAGCTAATGCTTAGTATGCCTATTAAAAATAATTTTGAAACGACAAAAAATAGTAATAGTTTATCACTTAGGTACCTTTCGTCATTGATAGGTAAATGGAAAAATGTTAGGTGTTTATCCCTTCTTTTACTTGATTTGCACCCATCTACAGCACATAAGGCACCACTACGGCATCGTAGGTACGCATACGAACGAATGCAACGATTAAAATTGAACAACGCGCGTGCGCTTCGCTTGCGAAAACCGCATTGAATTTGGTCCGCAAACGGCCCGAAACCGCTCGGCCGGGCGGTAGGTAATTATAGCGCGCAACTACAGACGCCAGCATATCAAGCTACCCGAAACTGTCAGATTTTCCCAATCAACTTTGAACCGTATGCTTTAGCGGTAAAGTTGAAAATCTATTAAAGAAATCTGACAGATTGTAGTAGCTTGATGTGCTGGCGTCTGTACATGGAGTGACGGAGGCCTGGTCCGGGTGTTGATGGGGCTGCCGCGTTTTTGCAGCGCGTCCAGCATGTTTGTGGACGCGGACGTTTGGTAGTTTTTCGGCCATCATGCGCAAGAGATGCGCATCTTTGCAACGCCGTGTTCGCGCCAGCCCCAACACCATTCTGAGAGCGTTGGCTGATAGGTGGGACTCTCCGATCTTGGGGCGGTGGATACGACTGCACGCAGTCAATTAGACATTCCCCAGGATCGGCGTGCCTCACCCAGCTTCCAGTAAAATGTTTATTATTATTAAGATACTAATAATACTAACCTAATACCTAAGCATCATTGTTACTAATACTAAAAAAACTATGGACTGTAGTCTGAAATAAAGTTTTATTATTATTAATATTAAATTAAATTAAAATAAGCCGTGGCAGCTAAGAGATGACCAGTCCCTACTGGCGGCGCCCGTTCACGAACATGACGTATGGATCAGCACCATTCAGCTCAACCATTTTGAAGGGAGATAAATGATCCAACACACGCGTCACCATTAGTGAGACATTATAGAAATAAATACGTTAATTAATCAATCATTTATTAACATTTTGACAGGCCTATTGGTCTAGTGGTCAGTGGCCCTGGCTGCTATGCTCAAGGTCGTGGGTTCGATTCCCACCTAGGACAAATGTTTGTGTGATGAGCACGATCATTTGTTCTTTGTCTGCGTGTAATTTATCTATAATATGTATGTATTTAGAAATATAATGTATGTTTATCAGTTGTCTAGTACTCCATAGCACAAGCTCTGCTTAGTTTGGGACTAGATGGCGTTGTGTGAAAGTTGTCGAATATTATTATTATTATAATTATTATTTTGTGAATGGTCGTTGTATCTCACGCAACTACCCCACAGGACTCGTCTAGTCCACCGGCCATGGTAATTGCCTTCAGTAAAGTGGAATAAACTTTTATCAATTAGGTAATCTGTCTAGCCTTCTCAAGGTCACCTTCCAGTCTAACCGGAACAACTGCTAGGTATAGACGTTCATATCGTTATCTAAAGGGCCGTTATCAGCCGTTAGTAATTTTATAACACATTTGCTCGTAAAAGGTCTCTTACTGCACCAATTTCAATATCGTAATGTATCTCATTACGTACTTGTGCGTAATTGTAATGTAAAGCGCACGGTTTATCAAGATGCTTCGTCTAAAACGAACTGTACCTACTTTTTTAAATCTTAGCAAAGAGTTTTTTTGTAAGAAAAGTGGTCAACATTTTATGAATAAAATTAACTTTGGGAGATAAAATATAACAAATAAACATTTAATTCTTTAATTTCATTCATTTTGACAATTAATTACAACCATCTGTAACAAAAACACAAAAGTATTAATTTACTTTATTAGTAATACTGGCTGTTTTTTTGTGTCTTTGCCATAAACAAAAGACGCTGATGCGCGCGCATCGCTAATATGTGAAAAAGTAAAAATTATTATTATTAAAAATTATTATTTTATTTATTTCCTCACAAATGTGTTATAAAACGTCGTATGACATACGTGCGGTTTGATAATTACAGCCTCTGCTTTCTTATAGCCCTCACCTACGGCTCGGGCTAGCAATATCACCTCAGCTGTAATTTTCAACTTACCGCACTTATATCATAATGTACTATTACACTATAAAAGTATTGAATACTCCCTTTTTAACCGACTTCAATTCAGTTGATTTTTTTTAATGTTTGTTACCTCAGAACACCGTTATTTATAAGCCGATTTTGAAGGATATTACTAATCCATTGCTTCAAATGTTCGAAAAATTTGTCTGCTCCTCAACGTAAATAACGCAATGAATGTTGTTGAACTGTCAAAATGAAATTGCTACTGATAGTGTGTTGCGCAATTACCCCGCAGATCTTGATGGTGAAGTAAAAAGGTGTCGGTCCGCTCTGATTGGCTCTCGCCGCGTCGTCGTCCCGCGAGTCTCCCGTGAGTGTCCACGCGGGGACACCGTGTCCCAGCGTGGACACTGAATAGTCATGAAGTTACTAAGTTACTGTTAACCAACCATCTCCCACAGATTTCAACCAAAACGGTTCAAATGTACGAAGAGCGCATACAGAGATGGAGCTGCAAATGCCAGTGGATCTGCAGAGTCCACCGCCCAGGCAGGCGAACTTCTGGTCAAGGGTAGGACAGACAAGACTGATCAGTCAAAGTAAGTAACGGCGCACATGCAAAACGTCATGCTTGAATTTAGAATTTCTGTAGGAGAGGACAGAGTTGTAAAGTAAAACGAGGCGTGACTTTGGCCTACCTAGATACTTATTATACGGGGTGTCCGAAAAGTCATGGATTACCTTTTACCTGCTGATGGGCCACATTGACATCTACCAATAAAAAAAATAACCATGTTAAAAGTCTTATGGTTTCCGAGTTTTTTGATGTTTAATGAAATTTTGGAAAATCTCTACCTTTGATCAGTTTGAGTTTTTCAAAACCGCTAGTGGTTTTACAAAACAGCTCCGTTAAGTAAAACAACTGAACAACTTTCAACGGTTTTCATAATTACCTACTGAACTTGAACACGCAGATTGCATAAACGTTTTGCATTTATCAATGCAGCGGTTCAACGATTATCGGTTTTGTAAAACAGCGTGAAATAAAACGTCAGATTGTAGATTTTACTTCTAAATTTTGTCGCTCGTGGCTCTGAGTGTCGTAGTAACAATAATGGCGTCCGAAACAGAAATAAATATGACGAGTAGCAATTTTTTTTTTTTTTCTACAACGTGTAACGTTAAATGCGCAAAACCTCAGACACCCCAACTGATTTTTAATTCAATTGACCTATTTCAGAGAGAAAATAAGTCATTAAAAAAATTTTAAAGGTTTTATGTGCTGTTTTAGTTTTACTGGACATTCTGATCGTTTCTTGAGTCTGGGACGACGCTTTATCGACTGACACGGGCTTGCTGGACCTATTAATAAATAGACACGGCAACGTTTTTAATGAAGATTTTTTTTTTAAATGTGACCTATATTAAAAAGTGGTTCAATTAATTCTGCTCGTTATTCTGATCAATCTCTTTTCAGGTTTTGCGCATTTAACGTTACACATTGTAGAAAAAAAAAAAACAAAATTGCTACAGGTTGGTACACGGAACAGATAATTATCTATTTCCGTGGGTAGGTATGCCATAATGCCACGGCCCTTCAAAGCAATTTTCGATCGCCGATATTAAAAGTATCGTGTTTGCTAAGTCCCTAGGGAATTTAGGGCCCAAATTATTCAAAAAGACACTATTCTAACTAAACAAGTTTCAAAATGCAGGGTCAAATTAAATTAGATAGCGAAACTCTGCAGGCGTGATGGGATCTCAACACTATTAGATAAGAACAAAAAAGATTTGATGTTTTTTTTGGGGTTCAACGAACGCTGGATGTTTTGTTACTTGAAGTATAAGTTGAGAAAACTGTTTTCTTAATAGTTCTGTCCTGTTGAGACATCAATACACAAGTTTACACAATAAAAAGCTGATTTTCAAACTTATATTTCAAATGACTACACTAACTGCGGTCGGTTACCCCGCAAAAAATTGTCAAGATTCTTTTCTTGTTTTATAGTGTTTAGTTATCGATACCTATCACGTCCGAGAAGTTTCTTTAGCTAATATCATTTGAACCTGTATAACAATCAAGTAGAGAATGCCTAAGGCATTAAGTCCGCCTTCTTTGTACCTTTTTGTGTGTGAAAAGTTTAAATAAATAAATAACTAGATGGTTTTTTTCGTTTCCAGCGACCAATTTTGCATTAAGGATGTTGCCATCCGAACTACGAAATTATCTGGTACCACCACAGCTACCGACGACTACTGAGACAGAAACCCTGTTTCCCCCGCCGCGAAGACAAGTTCCTTCTACCAATTTCTTCAAGCGTTTGGCAGTTACGGGCATCAGATTTGTGTCTGTAACTGCCTTCGTGTTCCTGAGCATGCTGTTTGTTTTCATTTTTGTGTATAGACAAGCGGTTACATTCATGGTAAGTTAATATCATAGACGATATGTCTCTATATGAAAAGTGTCTATGTGTCTCAGAAATCATTTCTATCTATCAATACGATTAAATGATAAATGATTTATTTTCTGTAAGTAGGTTTGTACAAACACTTTTACATGTCAATCATATTTTTTTTTAAACTAGATGAGGTCGGCGTTTCCTATCTGACTACTCTGAGAAGAAAGGCCGAAACAAACTCAGAGGTCACAGTCTCTTTTAAAGTCCAGACATAATCTTGGTCAGATCATGTGAAGACCATGTAGATTGGTGTCTGAAATGGTCTTTTGAGTAAAGAACCACACAGATTGAGCGGACCTGTCCAGTCAGTGCACGCATTTGTCAAAAATCGTGCAGCTCAACTCAGAACTTGAGGAGCCTTACGATTCGACGAACAATACCAATGAAAGGACATTTGGGTAGGCCGCATAAATTACTCAAACTGCCAGGTCATGATTAAAACTAACTAAGAAGGAAAACAGAAAAAAGAAATGACCCACATAGTCTTCACACTCACAATAATAATAATAAAAAATAAGATACTTTACTAAGTAAATATCCATGTCATTGTTTATATAATATTCATCAATGTCAATGTGTATATAAAAATCCGGAAATAATCTTTGATCTTTGAGGACTATGTAGATTGGTGTCTGAAGTGGTCTTTTGAGTAAAGAACCACACAGATTGAGCGGACCTGTGCAGTCGGTGCACGCATTCGTCAGGTATTAGGTACCAGTTGTTTGCCTTTAAATGAATGTCCAAAACATTGTTGGCAAAAATATTATTTTTGTTACTTTTGACTCAAATAGCAGCCAGTGGGTTAATTGTAGATGTGGGTTGTTGTAAGAATAGGTCTTTACGTATGAAATTGCCGTTTTGTATAAAAAAATTTAAACGAATTTTTTTCATGTATTTTTTATTTGTATTAATCGAAGTAATCACCCATGCAATCAATGCATCTTTGCCAACGCAGTGGCAGTTTATTGATGCCCTTCTTAAAGAAATCAGCTGGACGGGAGGCAACAAATTCTTCAAAGGCATTTTGTACTGCCTCTCGAGTATTGAATTTTTTTTCCACCAAGAAGTTATCCAAATTCTGGAAAAAGTAGTAGTCTATAGGCGCAAGGTCTGGTGAGTAGGGCGGATGACGGAGAGCGTCCAACCCCAGTTCTTGCAACTTGGAGACCGTCTGCTGTGCAGTATGAGGTCGCGCGTTGTCGTGCAGGAGCAGCGGAGATGAGCGAGACCAATGCTGGTTGGAGATGTGCCAGCTTCTCCATCATTGTGTTCAGTTCTTCACAGTACACATCTGCAGTAATGCTCACCCCGTTTGGTAAGAAGCTGTGATGAATCACACCGGCGCTAGACCACCAAACAATGACCATCACTTTTCTAGGGGTAAGTTTTCGTTTAGGGCATTGTTTAGGTGCTGAACCAGGATCCAACCAACTTGCTGAGCGCTTGCGGTTATGAAACAGAATCCATTTTTCATCGCAGGTAACAATGCGGTTCAAAATTCCTTCATTTGTGTGTCTGTTGAGCAATGCAAGGCAGGTCTCGACGCGTACTTCGCGCTGGCGATCATTGAGTTCGTGGGGCACCCATTTGTCAAGCTTTTTTACCTTGCCAATTTGACGCAAATGGAACAATATTGTTTTGACGCTAACGTCGAAAGCTGCTGCTAATTCAGCCGTAGATTGTGTATCATCAGCTTCCACAACCGCCTTTAATTCGTCACTGTCGACCAAAGTCTTCGGACGACCGCGAGGTTCATTTTTCAGGTCGAAATTTCCAGAACGGAAGCGAGCAAACCAATACTTAACAGGTGGTGCGTTGGTTTGTAGTGTTAGCTCCGTAAACGTCGTTGATGTTGCGTGCCGCTTGTGCTGCGTTGCTGCCACGACGGTACTCATATTTCATAGTTAAGTACTCGAATTTTTAACGTATCCATGATGACGAAAAAGATTGAAATGCTATGAAAATGTAACACTAATCAATAAACAAATGACTACTTTTGGAAACAAAATTCCATGTTTTTAAAATAAAATTAATTTGAAATTAGAATTCTTAGCCAAACAAAAATTATTTTGATTTGAAATGGCCAGTACTGCAGAACGGCAATTTCATAGGTAAAGACCTAATATATAAAACATGTTCGATATGTTGAATTCTACTTAAAAGTGTGTATTTTTTTAAATGTTATAATAATTTAAACACTTGTTACAAAAATATGATTTTTTGGC
This sequence comes from Eremobia ochroleuca, assembly GCA_949629135.1. Lineage (NCBI taxonomy): Eukaryota > Metazoa > Arthropoda > Insecta > Lepidoptera > Noctuidae > Eremobia > Eremobia ochroleuca. The sequence goes on from OX451413.1 coordinate 1,305,839, forward strand.
ATGTTCAATCTCAAATAGCAGCCGAGGGGCTAATTATTATTGTAGACTTTCGTTGTAGTAGTAAAAAATGCTCAAGATGTTATTTGCGATGAGAAAATACCTAGTACGTTTTTTTTTCTGGCCGGCACTTTATTTTTGGGTACGAAATGTGCCTTCAGCTTCTAGTCCGTTCACCTTATATGCCTTGTTTTGGTCCAGACGGTAAAAAAAGTCAGCCAATGTATGCTAAGCAGCTTTTACGTCCCTCACCGGCAGAAATTGTATCTAATGATCGTGCTGCTTCGTTAGGAACAAGACTAGAAAGACACTGTCAAAAACGAACGAATAACCTGTATGCTTCGTATAATAATATAAATTGTTTTGTTAAACAGAAATGGATGTATACAGATGAATCAGCTGAGCTGTACAACAAACAGCTTCGAACAACACCAGCAGAGAAAACTAAGAAGTAAGGAATGTAATATTATTTATATTATTACCGATCGATATTTGATTTGAGATTTGTAACTGGGTGGTGGGAATGTGGAGGTCAGATAGGCACAGCGGCGTAGCGAGGGGTGTTCAGAGGGGGGCCATGGCCTCCGGGCGGCATACGAAAAGGGGCGGCGGTAAGCACCGCCATTTTTTAAATAAAAAAATCCTATTTCCTAGTGGGAGTCGGGGCTCTGGCTTCAAGCACTCCCGTCACCCAACATAGGCACTATGCTGACCTGACACCACCTTCCGGCTCGCTACCTGTCTGCGTTTGGGCGCTCCTTGTGGGGCCCCGCATCACTGTCAGTGCGATAAAGCTGTCAACTGCCTCGGATACCATGGCCTATCCTGCAGTGGGAGCGCACGACACGCTAGCATTAATGACATCATCCGTTGGGCTCTTGTCACCGCCAGGCTGCCAGCTGTTTTAGAACCCAGCGGCCTGGCACGCGATGATGGGAAGGGACCAGACGGAATGACCATAATGCCCTGGAAGTTAGCCAGAACTTTGGTGTGGGATGCGACATGTGTCGCCACGCTTGCGCCATCCCATCTTCATCGTCTTGCGCCATTTTTCTTCTTCAAACATTGTCATAAAGTTGAGAATTTTTGTAGAAGCTTATCTGCACTAAACTTAATCAAAAAATATCTCAGCTATTCTGGCAATCGAATATGACATTCATATTGATAATTGTATAAAAGATTTTGCTATGCAAAAAACACGAAAGTACATTTTTATTTATTTAATTTAAAAGTATTAAAGCCGCTTTGTCTTTTACTAATTTTCTTAACTAGTAATTAATTTAAATACAATTTAATTTAAGTTAATTAATTTAATTATGTTTATGATGTAATTCTAACCATTTGGATTTGGCTAGCCAAGCAATCATTTATGTGTTTTGTATTTGTATTTTTATCTATTTTTGTTTTATATGGGTCACAGACCTGCCGTGCGATTCTGTAACCATCTCACCGTGAAAGCTTGGGTGAAGTGAGCTGTCATTCGCTAGAGATTAACACTATTCAGTGCTCGCTTCACTTATGATTTCAGTGAGATTTTTACAGAGTCGACCGGCTGAAATTAATTAAATTATTGCTATCAATTAAAATAGGGGGGGGGGGGGGGGCGTCCAATTTCCGGTCGGCCCCAGACTGCGAAAGCCCACGCTACTTCACTGGTTAGACTCCATGACAAATACCTGTACTCAACTGCATCTTTTTAGATTGAAAGCTGAGCCCAACATCGTTTAGAAGAAGCTAGGCAGACGATGTACGAGTCATCAATATACTTACAATTTCAGGACAAAACAATCGAGGAAATGTGTCGTGCCTGCATACCCGGAGCACGGTAAATACATAATACCGAACGCTTCAGCCGCGAAACCCGGTGAAAGCTTCGAGTCACTGAAGCTGATCGTCAATTGTCTTCCTGAGTACGAACTCTTGGGACCCGAAATGGTCCTCTGTGTCGATGGATCATGGTCTGAGATTCCTAAATGCGTTCGTAAGTATTACAAAGATATGTCCTACAGTAATACCGTGTTATTATAAAACGACTTCCGACTTTAGACCTAGCCTTAAACTTCGAACCAGACCGTATTTTGAACTTTATTGCGAAAAACGTAAAGTTCTAACATAGACTCGGGTTTTACGCCAGTTGTTTAAAAGCTTTTTATTATAAGAACTTTAAAGGACATTGCTCTGCGCCCATACATTGTTCGCCCTGGAACCAAGAGCGTCGGAAAATCATGTGTCGTATTGTCGATCATTACGAAACTCCTATAAGATCTTATTTTTATAGCGGACTAGCTGCAGAATAGCTATATTTAAAAAAAAGTAACAGATTTTGAGGTTATAATCGAACCATAAGGATGGTTTTTCATAGCTCCGAGTGATTTTTAAGAAACTGAAAAATAATAATATAAGAAACTGTAGAAAAGCAATACATTTAGCTATTTTTAGTACCTACCAAGATAATTAGGTACCTATGCAATTTTTTTGTAAAGCTTAATCCCTAATCTTTTTCGGCACGACATGACGTTTGGCAAAGATGGCGGTGATTAATGTAATTAATGTCGCGTAATAGTACATTATGATATAAGTGCGGTAAGTTGAAAATTACAGCTGAGGCGATATTGCTAGCCCGAGCCGTAGGTGAGGGCTATAAGAAAGCAGAGGCTGTAATTATCAAACCGCACGTATGTCATACGACGTTTTATAACACATTTGTGAGCAAATAAATAAAACTTGGACTTTCTTAAACGAATAAATCTTTAATTACTTGTTAAAACAGTTATTAAAATTCAACCAATTTGTAAAATTAATTATTACGTTGCCAGTTGGCATTTTTAATGTTGTCAAGCTATTACTCGTATTATTAGTTGCAATTTCACCAGTCTCTCTCTCTTTTGTTTATGGCAAAGGCACAAAAAACAGCCAGTATTACTAATAAAGTAAATTAATACTTTTATGTTTTTGTTACAGATAAATGGTTGTAATTAATTGTCAAAATTAATTAATTTAAAGAATTAAATGTTTATTTATTATATTTTATCTCCCAAAGTTAATTTTATTCATAAAATGTTGACCACTTTTCTGACATAAAAACTCTTTGCTAAGATTTAAAAAAAGTACCGTTCGTTTTAGACGGAGCCTCTTGATAAACCGTGCGCTTTACATTACAATTACGCACAAGTACGTAATGAGATACATTACGATATTGAAATTGGTGTAGTAAGAGACCTTTTACGAGCAAATGTGTTATAAAATACTTTATAATGTTCATTTTGGTGTGCAGCTAGTCCGTGTTACAAAAGTATTTGCAACTAATATAATAAAATAGACAATTAATAAAATTATCGCGTATGTCCGACACTTTTGTTGCACAGGGCGATTCTGGACATTTCCTTTGTAGCATTATAGTTCGAAAAAAAATGGATCGGTAGTTTAAATCTGGCTGTAAAAATAATCTTGTTATTTAATAAGCCGATAATTTCTTCTTTTTAATGCATAGTTTAGCGGTTTTGTAGACTTACGCGAAGCTTTTGATACTCGTAATATTATAGATATATTTATTTATTTATTTATCCTCACACTGGAACGTCATTCAGCAATTACACCAACGGAGCAAAAATCACTTCATGTGCTGGTTTCCATCCATCCTGTGCGCGGTGGACATCGAACGGGCGGCGATGGATCACGTACGCTCATGCATCCTCGAGAAATTTCTCCATAGCCCCATCACTCATTCCATTTTACGCACATTCTTTGTTATTTTCATGTGTGACAGTTTATTCATCTGACGAAATAATTCAGGCAAATTGAATTTAAAGTTACAGTACAGTTGGTAGAAGCAGTAAGGATGTTAAAATTTGGCGTCAAGAACTCTGTGATGTAAATTGAAGATAAGTAACGACATCGCACGAGTAAGCAACCGGTATATTTTTATTGCATTAATAAAACCGGGGTCTATTTTCTTTAATAGCGCGCAGCTAAGTGTACTCTTTTGTATGTTTGTTGTTATGGTATACAACGTGTAACGTCAAATGCGCAAAACCTCAGACACCCCAACTGATTTTTAATTCAATTGACCTATTTCAGAGAGAAAATAAGTCATTAAAAAAATTGTAAAGGTTTATGTGCTGTTTTAGTTTTACTGGCCATTCTGATCGTTTCTTGCGTCTGCGACGACGCTTTATCGAGGGAGGAGTCGTCACCGGGCCGCTGCGCCGCGCCGACATTGGCTTGCTTGACCTATTAATAAATAGACACGGCAACGTTTTTAATGAAGATTGTTTGAAAAATTTACCCCGTAGGTTTTGATTCCCTTGCGAGTGTCGAAAATTTGCGGAAATTTGCGGCATAAACGGCTGTATCTTTTGATTGCGTTGGCTTAGAAGTTTGATTTTTTTCACAGCTCCAAGGGACAGTAGACTTGAGTATTTGATATAAATTGCAGCTCGATACCTCCACGCGTTCCTGAGAAAAACGGTCTTGACAGACAGACAGACAGACGGACAAACGGACGGACAACAAAGTGATCCTATAAGGATTCCGTTTTTTCCTTTTGAGGTACCTACGGAACCCTAAAAATAAAATATAGTTTAAAAAACACGCTTTAATAGCAAATCGAACTAAACAGAAAATAACTTTTAATTTATATTTTATTCAACTGTTATAAAAAGGTACTAACTTCATATGTTTCAATAATTTTCTAAAATTCTAAAATAAAAATAAAGTTATGAAAAGAAAATTAATTTCATTGTAAAAAAGCATTCTTACCAATTGGTGTGTCCTCGTCAATACAATTTAAAATTCACTAAAATTCAAACACTGTTCCCGTTTGCCATACTTATACTTCCCACCCTATCTTCCAGGCTTCTGCAAACTAGACAAACACACATCGGTCCGTTACCGCTGCGTCGTCAGCGACCTTGTCGAGGGCCTCCGCGACTGCAACGCCTACGAGCCATCGGGAACAGTTGTGGTGCCCGAATGTAACAGCCCAAACTACTACGCAGACGACACCCTCTCCTCCATGAGATGCATCAACGGAAGCTGGGACCACGTCGCGATCTGTTCCACAGGTTTCACAAAAATAATAATAATAAAATCTTTATTGATACAAAAACCTTTGACATTGCTTATGACTAGGGTACATAAGATGGTTAGCTTAAAGGTCATACGGATAAGGTAAACCCTGACTCCTAAACTAGGTGATCCTGTGGCTTAGGAGTCAGTGTTCTGCTGTCACTGTGATACCAGAAACCTTTAGAGCTGTGTTCTTAACATTACAAAAATATGTCAGTCATTGACAGTGCATGTTAACAAAGTATGTATAATAAAAACAACAATGAAGGAAAATGGATATAAGAAACGACTTTTACGCTGTATATGTGTGTTTGTTAGAGTGAGGGTGTGTATGTCAGAATGAGGGATGTATATGAGGGTGTGTATGTAGAAGTGTGTGTAAAGTAGTGTTTAGCGTTTGCGTGAGGGTGTGTTGAAATATTTGGGTGTGTTACAAAAGATATACCATCTTCATCCTCGCACCGTTATCCCAATGTATTTCTGTTCCACGCAACTTATCTTCTTCTTGAATACTCTATTAGCATTTATCCAATACGTGACAAAACCTACGTGATACTTATTTTCACCACAAGCGTACAAAAAGTTATTTATACAATTTTCAACAGTATCCTTAGTCAATATTGTGATATGTGTTGCATTTATCTGTTTTCCTTCTTAGTTAGTTTTAATCATGATCTGGCAGTTTGAGTAATTTATGCGGTCTACCCAAATGTCCTTTCATTGGTATTGTTCGTCCAATCGTAAGGCTCCTCAAGTTCTGAGTTGAGCTGCACGATTTTTGACAAATGCGTGCACTGACTGGACAGGTCCGCTCAATCTGTGTGGTTCTTTACTCAAAAGACCATTTCAGACACCAATCTACATGGTCTTCACATGATCTGACCAAGATTATGTCTGGACTTTAAAAGAGACTGTGACCTCTGAGTTTGTTTCGGCCTTTCTTCTCAGAGTAGTCAGATAGGAAACGCCGACCTCATCTAGTTTAAAAAAATATGATTGACATGTAAAAGTGTTTGTACAAACCTACTTACAGAAAATAAATCATTTATCATTTATGTGTGTAGGGACTACAGCCGTGCGATTCAGTAACAATCTCACCGTGAAAGCTTGGGTGAAGTGAGTTGTCAATAGTGTCAAACCCTAGCATCAGCATGACTCACAGCTCACTCTAATCTCACTTCACCTTAGTTATCACGGTGAGATTTTTCCAGAATCGACCGGCTGTATTCCCTACAATTTGTATGAAATTGGATGGTAATAAATGTACCTAGATGAAGAGCAAAGAAAAGATGAATGGATTTGTGACAGATGACTTAACCGGCCAAGCGCGAGTCGGATTCGCGCGCGAAGGGTTCCGTACCATTCTCTACGAAAACGGCAAAAAAAATAATGTCTGTTGTATGGGAGCCCCCTTAAATATTTATTTTATTCTGTTTTTTAGTATTTGTTATTATAGCGGAAACAGAAATACATCATCTGTGAAAATTTCAACTGTCTAACTATCACGGTTCATGAGATACAGCCTGGTGACAGACGGACTGACGGACGGACGGACAGCGGAGCGGGAGTAATAGGGTTCCTTTTTACCCTTTCGGTACGGAACCCTAAAAAAAGAGTGAATTGTAGTGGAGGTCGTCAGAGGAGAATGGGAGATATAAATATTTTGTTGCGACCCCATGTAACATGGGACAAGGGTAGGAAGGTTCTAAATACGTGGGTGGATCAAATATAAATCGGACTTAAGTAAAAAAAAATACGCACGTATTATTATACTCGTAAAAAAAAAGGAATATATTTTATTTTTCTACATAATCTCCCCTTCTATTAACACATTTTTCCGAGCGCAGGGATGTTTCTTGATGCCAGTATCGAAGAATGTAGTCGGTCGTGCCTTTAACAATTGCACACAAACGATTCCACTATCTGGTCAGTGTGAAAACGGCGTCCTCCACTTGAATTTTTTTTTGTGTCCTTCCTACGCTTGAGTTCTTGAAAGCGTATTCTTATCGAACTGTAGAGTCAATGGATGCAAAATTTCAGAAGGTTCTATGCCCTCCCGTGTTAAAAAAATTATGATGTCTTTTTTTTTTTTTTTGGGAATGGCATCTCGCAGTTCAACCTATGAGGTTGTCGACTGCTTAACCGGGCTTGCCTGTGGATGCCTCAATAAATTAAGGCCTCCAGCCAGAGCTTAAAAAACTTAAAAACTAAGCGACTACACGCTAAGGGCACCCCCTGTGGGGTACGGACCTCGGCTTAGGGCGTCGCTGGGTGAGGGCAGCAAGGGACAGGCTGGATCGGAATTATTTAGGGGCGAATTTGGAACTACAGGCTCAGCGGCGCGGGCTGGCTCGAGCAAGGGTCGGGGCGGAAAAAAAAAAATTTATGATAAGTCGTTGCTCAACAGACTTATATACCTCCTGCTCATACATGATGCTACTGGCGCGCAATAAACTAAAGTGAGCCGGAGCAGTATCCCCCCCGCCCCAAGATGATCCCCCCTAACACATACAACAGCACCAAGCGCGTCACTTCACTCAGCGACCAGTAATAAACAAAGTCCTGTTTATATTTGATTCACCTAATAACTTTTACATAAATAGCACTATTGGTATTATAACTTATGTAAGCACACAAACGTTTCGCCCCTTCACCTCTGCCTAAATGCGTTTAATCAATCTTTTAAATAAACACTTTACCCTCAGAGTGTGGCCGAGTTACTCAAGATGGAGAAGCACTCATGACTGGCAGCAGATCAGCTAAGCGAGGAGAGCTGCCGTGGCATGTTGGCATCTATCGGAAGACCAAAACGCCTTACGAGCAGATCTGTGGCGGATCAATTGTCTCCAACAGTGTTGTCATTTCTGGTAGGTGATCATTCTTTACAGATTTATGGGTCGACTTTTTTTTAATTTATTTATTTATTCCTTTATTTCAGGCAACTAATGTCCATAGAAAAAACAATACATACTACTACAAATATTAGAATACTTATAAACTAATACCTACGTAACGTACGGGGGGGCCCGTGGCTAAATAATAACAGCCGCACAGGTCGATCGATCAGGTTAAGCTACGCTTGCCGCGGTTGGTCTGTGGATGGGTGACCATCTTTACATACCGAGAACCCTCCGTGCCTCGGAAAGCACGTTAAGCCGTTGGTCCCGGCTGTCATTCGTAGATCTTTGACAGTCGTTACGGGTAGTCAGAAGCCCGAAAATCTGACAACCAGTCTTACCTAGGGGTATCGTATTACCCAGTAACTGGGTTGTGGAGGTCGGATAGGCAGTCGCTCCATGTAAAATACTGGTATTCAGCTGCATCCGGTTAGACTGGAAGCCAACCCCAACATAGTTGGGAAAAGGCTGGGCAGATGATGATGAACTAATACGTAAAAAAAGTATCACAAATACTTACTACGAGTAATACTACGAGTATAATAATATAACTTAAAAATATTATAAATACATGATACAACATAACAAACTAATCAAAATCAAAAGACATTTATTCAAACTAGGCTGAGAATCAGCACTTTTCGAACGTCAAAATTACAAAAGACAGTCCCCCAAAACGCCAGCCCTTCCTTCCTAGTGCTTTCGCTGGGAAGAAGAAGTGGCGCAACAAACTCCCCAGCAGCACAGCTGTCTGTTCAGTTAGAAAATACTTGATTGAATACAATACAAGGTATGCAAAGTAATTAACATTACAAGACACATAACACTAAATTAAATTATTTGCCATATGTCAGCTAACAACGCCAATATACCAACAAATACAATAAAAAACTATACGTACTCAAGCAAAAAAAATAATCAAAATTTCTATAGATTCAATTAACTTCTTTCTATTGTTTCCAGCTGCTCACTGCTTCTGGGACGATGTCAATAAACTACTGCCTGCCTCCAGGTTCGCGGTGGCTGCCGGCAAGATTTACCGACCTTGGAATAACCCAAAAGAAAACGCCCAGAGGTCTGATGTAAGTTCTTTATGTAACCTTTTAAGACGGAAGAATTTTAAGCTGCCAGTCCCATAATTTCAAGCGGGCGCGCGGTCATTTGTAACGCCATGCCAGCGGTAGCGCGTAACCTAAAAGACCTATAGGATATTTCAGGGATTCAAAACACTAATTATTTAATATTTTTTGTATCTATCACATTATCATTATCTTAGGATATAAACAAAATTATAAAATCAAAATAATATTCTAATTTTCTTTGGATTTGTAAGCAATTTGGCATCATAAATGTATCGAGAATCGATCGAATCGCGGTCGATTCGACGCCGCGCCACTGCTTGAAGGTTAACTATTTATTTATTGGTTTTTAGGGTTCCGTATCTCAAAAGGAAAAACGGAACCTTTATAAGATCACTTCGTTGTCCGTCTGTCTGTCTGTCTATCTATACCCTTTTTCTAGGGTAACCCTAGGACATTTGTGTTGGCCGCCTAAAGTACACAAAACTGCCAGACGAACATTAAAACTAACAGAGAAAGAGAAAAAAGAAAAGGGACAAGTGACGAACGTTACATTATGATCAACAGGTAAAAGAAATCAACATCCCGGCCCGCTTCCAAGGCAGGACAGCGAACTTCCAAGATGATATAGCGGTCCTGATCCTGGAGACCCCTTTCACGTACCTACCGTCCGTCAGACCAGTCTGCTTGAGTTTTGACGAATTATTTGACACGAAACAGCTGCAACATGGAAAGTTGGGGAAGGTTAGTAACGCATCGGACAACGCCCTCTTCCAGCCCCCCTAAATGGGTCCAGGGGCGACGGACTTGGGGACGTCCGTCGCCCCCCACACATCAGGACCCCAGGCGGCGGCGCGTAGTGTTCCACGCACGCCCCTCTTAGACGTCGCGGGGTAGTCAAAATCCTCACTTAACCCTCCCCATATTCCCCTTAAATTTAGGGGGGCTGGGAAAGATATATAAAACCATGCTAAGACCTGCGGGGTAGTTGCGTAAGTGCGTAACACACTATCTGCAGTTAAAGGCGCCGATTCTATTTTGGATTCGATTCACAAACTAAAATAAAAGCCGCACGTAAAACAGATTTCTGGCGTGGCGACGCATGCTATGGCGATGCGTCGCCACGCTCTATGATGGCATATATATATATATACAGTCTATATGCAGTAGTGTGTACGTTGTGGTGACGCGTCGCCATGCGCAATCGACTGTGCGATTTTTAACACTTCGTATGCATTTTATAGTACTATCGAAAAAAATATAAAAAAATCGTAATATTTTATTTTATCATTATGCCATATTTAGTTCCTATCACAATCTGTTCTTTTCTGCATATTACTTTTACAAAATAATGTCGATGTTTCACATCTGCCAGGCGTCCTGTGACGGCTCACACTTTTTTATTTTCTATTTCATTAAGAAAAGGATAGTTACACACAGTCACAGTATCTTAGACATAATCTTGGTCAGATCATGTGAGAACCATGTAGGTTAGTGTCTGAAATGGTCTTTTGAGGAAAGAAACACACAGATTTGAATGGACCTGTCCAGTCAATTATGTTATTCCCTTCCAGGTTGCAGGTTGGGGCCTTACAGCAGAAAACGGCAGTCCCTCTCAGATCCTCAAGGTCGTTGAACTGCCCTACGTGGACATTATGCAATGCATCGAAGATATACCACCGAGCTTCAGAGGGCACATCACCAGCGATAAGATTTGCGCAGGCTATGCGAATGGTGAGTTAAAGAAAATAAATATACCGACAGACATTTTAGGTACCATCGAGAAAACTTACATCTGCCCAATTTGAAAACAAAACCCCGTGCACACGATGACCACATCTGTTAGCAAGCGTTACTATAGCGGCCGAGCGCTGCAAGCAAGAATAGCCGTTACGGTATAATATAGAAGAAAGAAAGAAAATACATTTACTTAGCACAGACTATAAGACACACAGTACACCTGAGACATAAATCAGATAAAAAACAAATAAAAAAGTGTAAAGTCCGATGTAAGAAATTAAACTGGAAAGTGTGCCTCACGGCTGCGCCAATAAGGCCCAGTTCAGCAAAAATGCCAGACAACTGGTGCCTGACGCTGGTTGTCAACTGGACCAGATGTGTGAGGTGACGAATGTAAATCAGGTTTATACTGGAACGTGACGTGTGTATGCATACTTAAATAAATAAAATAAATTTGTGTCAGATAAAAATGATGCACAGTTCGGGTTTCGCCCCGGACTATCAACTGAAAGTGTTATTTTAAGTCTCAAGCATACCGTTCAATATTATAAAGATCGCGGTACGCCGGTGTACGCCTGTTTCTTTGATCTCTCCAAGGCGTTTGATCTTGTTTCTTACGATGTGCTCTGGAGAAAGATGGGAGACAGGGGTATACCCGCGGAAATATGTGGGCTACTCCAATATTGGTATGGTAACCAAGTAAATCAGGTGAAATGGGATGATACAGTCTCTGAGCCGTATAGGTTGGAGTGCGGGGTGAGACAGGGTGGTCTGACTTCTCCCAGGCTCTTCAACCTCTACGTGGATGACCTGATAGTCGCACTCAGCAGCATGCGTGTCGGATGCAGTGTTGATGGGGTTAGAATTAACAACATCAGCTATGCAGATGACATGGTGCTGCTGGGTCCGTCGGCAGGAGCAATCAGAGAGATGCTTAAAACGTGTGAGACATACGCGGCCGCACATGGATTAAATTATAATGTTCAGAAGTGTGAATATATGGTCTTTGAGGTCAGCGGCAAACGCCGTGGAGAAGGACCCGAGTTACTTATGAACGGGTCACCAATTAATAAAGTGTCAACTTTTAAATACCTAGGGCATTGTCTTGCCGCTGACCTCAGGGACGATGTAGACATTGAGAGGGAGCGCAGGGCTCTAGCGGTCCGGAGCAATATGTTGGCCCGTAGATTTGCGCGGTGTACAGACCAAGTAAAAGTTACACTTTTCAAGGCTTATTGCCAGAGTTTGTACACGGGCAGTCTATGGGTCAATTATGCTAAGAGATCGCTGGATGTCCTGCGCGTCCAATATAACAATGCTTTCAGGATGTTGTTGAGGCTGCCTCGTTACTGTAGCGCGTCGGAAATGTTTGCACAAGCCCGCACCGACGGCTTTTATGCAATTATACGCAAGAAAACGGCGTCGCTACTGAGCAGAGTGAGGGGCAGTCGAAACAGCATCCTGAAAACTGTAGCTGGAAGCCTCGGCTCTCCAATTATACAGCAGTTTGTGCGGAGGTTGATTTATACTAACACTAGGCAATAAGTTATTTTTTGTATGTTACTAACACAAGAGTATGCAGTATATACATGTAAGTTTCCTAGATAGTAGGTACCTCTGACACCAGCAATCTAACAGCAACCTTATTATAACATACATAAAGATCACTGTGATTTCGACAGACTTGTCGGTGGCAGCAAACCTACAACATCCTTATTGTATCGAGAATAAAGATTACTCTGTTTAGGCCAGTGATGCAAAATTACTGTGAAAGAACCGGAACTCTATTTGAGGCATATGATACTTTCCTTACGTCGTCATTCCCCGTTGTCATTGGTAGGTCTTTGACAGTCGTTAGGTAGGGGTACTTAGAAGCTCGACAGCGTAAGAACCAGTCTTACTGAAGGCTAGCGTGTTACCCAGTAACTGGGTTGTGGAGGTCACATAGGCAGTCGCTCCTTGTAAAATACTTGCCCCAACATACCGTTCCACAAGGATCTTTTGGCGCCCGAGTGACATTGACATTGACACCTCACTCCGCCCGAGGACTTGAGGTGCGGCACCAGCCGGGGATCGTGGAAGGCGCACAAATTCCCATGGTCCCCGGTCCAAGAATGGGAAGGGAACACCGGGATGGTTTTTAGTCAGTAAGAGTCTGACAGACCCATCCACCCACCCTAGGGCGGAGAACATCCATGAGGACTTTCCACTCAGGAACAAAAAAAATGGCTAGACCGATGATGCTAACTTTTGACATTAAATCTCTTTTCCCAGGTACGGCACTGTGCAAAGGTGACAGCGGTGGGGGGCTGGTGTTTCCCGATGCAGACCGCTACTATCTCAGAGGAATTGTCTCCACAGCCACAGCTCCGAGTTATGAAGTCGGTTGTAATATCTACGCGCTTAATGCGTTCACACAGATACTCCCACATGAACATTTTATTTCGGGGTATCTTTAAGGCCGGGGCAGACAGAGCAGTTCTAATGAAATATAAAGAAAAAGATGCACTAAACTAAACGAAAAGGGCAGAAGATAAATATTAGTTTAGTCCTGTCAAATTAAGATACTCCATAGACAAGTTTAGACGTGATTAAAAAATTCGTTACTAAAAATACGTCAATTTACGTCAGGCGCTGGCTAATTTGACAGGACTAAACTAATATGTACCTTCTGTCCTTTTCTTAATAAAATAGAAAGAAAATGATGCGTTTAGTTTGCGGACAAGAGAATCGTCGCTAATATACAACGTGTAACGTTAAATGCGCAAAATCTCAGACACCCCAACTGATTTTTAATTCAAGTGACCTATTTCACAGAGAAAATAAGTCATTAAAAAAATTGTAAAGGTTTTATGTGCTATTTTAGTTTTACTGGCCATTCTGATCGTTTCTTGCGTCTGCGACGGCGCTTTGTCGAGGGAGGAGTCGTCACCGGGCCGCTGCGCCGCGCTGACATTGGCTTGCTTGACCAAATTAATAAATAGACACGGCAACGTTTTTAATGAAGATTTTTTGAAAAATGTGACCTATATTAAAAAGTGGTTCAATTAATTCTGCTCGTTATTCTGATCAAACTATTTTCAGGTCTTGCGCATTTAACGTTACACGTTGTATAGGTTAACGAAAAAAAAAAGTTAAGTGACGTTCAAACGTCAAAAATGTTTTGTTAAACAGTCGCTAATCATTACTTAGCTTTAAACAACGTTTATAAATAAAAGGGTATGTAGTTATGTAGTTACTATAGCGTCTGAAGCCGACTTCGTCCGCGTGAAATTTCTAGTTCTCCCGACACACCCCATCCCATTGCATCGCTTGCCCGCGCTGCGAATTCGTTTTCGCTACCGTTCTTTCTGATTATTTATTTTTTCCTTTTGCTCGGTTCCTAAGGATCGTAGCGTGATGGGAATAACTATCCTCAAGAATTTGGCTACTCGTACCTATCAAATACAAAAATATGTTTTGAAATCCGTCTGGTAGTTCGAGAGATTAGCGTGCTCAAACAAACAACCAAAGTCTTTAGCTTTATTATTATTATTATAGATTTGTATTGTGCCAATTTATTGTTTAAGTTATTATTTTTAAATTATGTAATAGCCTCCCGATTTCGGTGACAGTGGCCAATCTCAGGGAGATTGGCCACAGAGACACGCAGGAGATATTATAGTGCACAAGTGTGTGCGTAGACACAGGTGCACTTTCTGTTCCTTTACTCTCATAGTCCGATGGGACGGCAATCCGACACGACCCGGGAGAGATCAGGCGCTGGACCAACGGCTTTACGTGCGCACCGAGGCACGGGGGTATCACACCGCCAACTTCCAAACTCCGGACTGTTACTAAGAAACTCCTAATGGAAAACCCAATAACACTTTGCCCGAACCGGGAATCGAACCCAGCCGGTCGATTCTGTAAAAATCTCACCGTGAAATCATAAGTGAAGTGAGCACTTAATAGTGTTAATCCCTAGCGAATGACAGCTCACTCCAAGCTCACTTCACACAAGCTTTCACGGTGAAATGGTTACAGAATCGCACGCATGGACCCCACGCTAAGCGGTCGCGTTTGCAAACGAGACCAGCGGGGCATTCAACTTGTGTATTTCTTTATGGATCATGTGGTCTGCAATAAAGATTTTTATTTTATTTATTTTAAGTAAAAACAACAAAAAAAAATCGAATGTAAACAAAATGAACATGACGTTCCGTCCAACCCTGTCAACAGATCACAACAGTCCAGCCGGTCGATTCTGTAACCATCTCACCGTGAAAACATTAAGCTCACAAAATACATAGTAATGTTTTGACAATTAAATTTTTTTTTTTTTTTGTTGTAGCATGCTATCTGTGAAAACTTGTAATTGGCCTTATTTCTGTTACTCTTAATCGTGCAAAAGTTTTTAGCTGTAAGTTTTCCAAAAACTGTAAAATAAAATAAAATAAAATAAATTAAAATACTAGCTTTGAAATTATATAAAATGATCAACAGAATTAGCATAAAATCATTATTAAAATCTCGAAATTTAATTTAATGACAATTTTTAATGATTATGTAACAGTTGAGCAGTGGTGGCCCAGTGGGAATGACCGCGACTTAGGAGTTGTAGGTCGTGGGGTCGAAGTTCGAACCCAGTCAGGCAAATTACTTTGTGTAAATTATTTCATCACTACTGCCGTTCGATTCTGGAAAAATCTCACCGTGATAACTAAGGTGAAGTGGGCTTAGAGTGAGCTGTAAGTCTTGCTGGTACTAGGGATTGACGACTCACTTCACCTTAGTTTTCACGGTGAGATATTTACAGAATAGATGGGCTGCTTTCAAAACGGTGAACGAAAACATCGTGTGGAAACCGACACGTTCTAGAACCAAAAATTCGCAGACAGATGACATCTACCAACCCGCACTGGGCCCGCGTGGTGGATTACGGCCCACTTCCTCTCACAGAGAGCAGCCGGTAGATTCTGTAAAAATCTCACCGTGAAAACTTACGTGGAGTGAGCTGTCAGTGTCATCCCACTGATGCTAGGGATTGACCAAGCAAACATTTACAATCATAATCGAGATTTTAATAGTATTTTTTATTCTAATTGTACTGATCATCTTATATCATTTCATAGCTAGTACTTTAATTGTCGAAACATTACTACTTTTTGGGGTTTTTATCTAAGGAAAAAAAAAGAAAAAAAAAAACAAAGTTGATATTCTGACTATGTTTCTGTTTTGCTAATTTATTTTAAAATCCCAGCTTTGAATTTTTATTTCAAAATTCCTAGTTTTGAAATTGTATAAAATGATCAATAGAATTAGCATAAAAAATATTATTAAAATCTCGATTATGATTGTAAATGTATGCTTGGTCAATCCCTAGTATCAGGTGGGAAGACACTGACAGCTCATTCCACGCTCACTTCACCTAAGTTATCACGGTGAGATGGTTACAGAATCGCACTGTAGGCCTGTGTCGCAGTAGTGGTAAGATTATAGGCTTATTTATGTATGTAACAGTTATTGCAACTCCTATATCGATTTGGCTCAAGTTTTCAATTTCATACTGTACAATAAACATAATGGCTGTGTTTTTCTATTTGATGTTCAATAAATGTTTTGATACTAGACAGTTTTTTTTTTGGCATCAATTGAGCTTAATGCCTCTTATAAACATTTCAACAGACATTTTCAAATGGGAAATAAATTTAACAGAACTTCTAAAAACTTTTAGCGCTTCTAATGATGAACACTTTATTTAAATTATGAACCTCTAAAACTTTGCGCCTCTAATGATGCACGCTTCTATACATACAACGTGCTGCGTGCTGCTAAAATGGTGAAATTAATTTATTAGGGACAATGGACAAACCGAGCAATAAAACAATTAAGTATTTAATATCACTCGATTTATTGTCGGTATTACATAGATCGTCGAAGGCAAAGATAGCTTTGGTTAAATTACCGATCCTTACGCTATTACGCGTTACAAATTACGAGACGTGTGAAACTAAACTTTCCTCTGCAAGCGCGCTTGGATGACTGAAACAATAGGCATAAGATTGGGCGGAAACCGATTATTGTTCCATTTCTAGAAAGCTCGAGGCTATTCAAGCATACAGAGCTGCCTCTAGTATCGGGAAGCGGAACCATAATCCATTCTCCGTCTCACTTGCACCCATTGATAAAATTGTGCCTCTAGCGGTCAATAGCATGAAACTGCAGTAGTCCATTCAAAATATGCTAGCGTCATCTTTCAACCAATGGCCCGAATGAAGGATATAATCCTGTCATTGTTCCGCTGCTTGATGCTAGAGGCCGCTACGCTACAGTGAAATCAATATTTATCATGTTGTAAATGTAGGTCGGTCACATTTCTCCCGCCGTGTACATAAATGTACATAAATTGTATCCCTAGTGACCGGCTTACACTTTACAGGCATTAGTGATAACAACTTAAATTTAACTTAATCTAACACAAACATTAAATGCAGTAAACACTTGCATTGAAATCAAATAAACAATTCAGAACATTCATAATCTAAAGCTAAGGGTAGTTACTGCAGGATCCTTGCTCTGCTATATATTTAAATCAAATTGAATTAAAAAAACTCCTCTTAATAGCATGATCCTGCAACAACGCCAACAAACAATGACCTGACTTAACCAGGAACTAAATTACATAATGAATACAAAAAAACAATACAAAGTATGTGTACATACAATACTAAGTATTACTCACACTTAGGGCTACTCAGCCGTTAGTTAAATACATAATTCGGTTATATAAATACAAACATTAAGGGTAGTCGCTCCAGGATCCCTGCTCTGCAATATATTAAATCAGTATTGAATTAAAAACTTCTCCTTACAGCATGCCCCTGGAGTGACGCCAAGAAAAAACAAACAATATGGTGACTCTACACCACTAGCTATCAAATACAATATAAGAGAATAATAAGCTTATTCTACTGGTATAACGACGAGACGTTTAACAGGACGACGCATTGTACCACTCTTTGTTTTGACGTCGACGACTCTTACGACACCATCCGCGCCTGGGTACATGTGTTCGACTCTCCCCTTTGGCCATATGTTTCTTGGTAAGCTGGGGTCCACTTGACTGCGTCGCCACGTCCGTGCGGCTCCCGCCGGTTTTGAAGTGTATGTAGTACTTCGCGCACCCATCTTTGCCAAAACAGGTCCGCTAGTCGTTGCGACGCGTGAGCGTTTTCTCATTATGTTGTGTTCGTCAACTGTCAGAGATAGTCGATTCAATCGGCTGTCGGCTGGTACAGCTCTCCCACCGGTGACGTGACGCAATTCTTCTCCGAAACATTCTTCCTGCACAGCGCGTGTCCACAGAAACTCGGCTCGACGTGTGTACTGTGTACCAAGAGGTATGTAGACCGTCGGTGTGACGCTGAGGTTGCGTCTCTGCGCTCCGGTTCGCGTTCTCGTGGTCTCTGGTTGCTGTGCTTTCCAGTTCGGATCGTCTGCAGTAACGCATCTATTGCGTTTGCGGGTAGCGGCTGCGGTGTGAACTCGACGTCGGTACTTGAACTGAAGAACGCGGGCTGTGGCCCGGATGAGACGTAGCCAGGAAGAGTCGTCGGCGACGTTGTGAGCGGTGGGGACCCAGCGCCATTCGCTTCGCTGGGTCGTTTCTTCTAGTTCTGCTAGTCGGTGTGCGACGAACGGTTTGAAAGCGCGTGCGCTGGTGCGCAGCCACGCTAGAACAGTGCGTGAGTCGGACCAGAGGACTCGACGGTCGGCGAGACGATCGTGCTCTTCTTCCACGCAGCGTGCTAGTCGCCCGCCCAGGACAGCGGCATGACTGCAGCGTTCTCCGATCTGTGGTACTACATGTACTTTTGTGAGGCTGCAGGTTTGACCATGTAAAGCCCAGCCAAGCGGTGTATGTGATGCTACTGGTTGACCTTTTGTACCTACTCGCACTTCTGAAGCAAGCAGGAGCGCCCAGTTGTCCTGGCCTATCAAGACAGTTGGCATACCTGCATCATATGAGAGCTGCTCGACTATAGGTGTCAGATGATCTAAGCCAACCAGATCATTTACGTGTATTGACTGGCTTGACAATTCTAGTCTGTCTATGGTTCTGGCTTCAATATCTATACCTTCGGTAGTGTACTTACCTCGTATATTTACCTTGACTCGGCACGAGTTCGAAACATCAATGTGTGTGCCTGCTACGGCCTCAATATAAAATGGTTCATTTGGGCCTGTTACACCTATCCGCTGTGCTACGTCAGTAGTAAGTAGTGTTATTGTCGATCCATCATCCAACAAAGCAAATGAATCTACATTACCGTTTGGTCCCGATAGTGTCACTGGTACCACTTTCAGCAAAACTCGGTTGTAGGTGCGTGGCGTGCTCGTGTTGCTGATAACGGCGTGTGGCACGCTGTCAGCACGCTGTGCTGAGTCGGCGCGCGGCGCGGTATCAGCGCACGGCGTGGTGTCGACGCTCGACGCTACGTGTTCCGTTGCTGTGACACGAGGACGCTCTTCTGAGTCGCGTGGCCCGCGTCTACTGTCACTGTGCAGTAGACCGTGATGGTAGTGCTCGCAGTCTTGCACTTCGCACTGCTTACTTTTGCATTTGTGATTCCAGGTCCGTCGTTTCAAACACCTGAAACATAATTTATTTTTACGTGCAGTTTCCCATCTATCAGTTATCAACATTTTCTTAAATTTACTACAGACACCCACGCTGCTACAGTTTCCGTTACATATCACACATGGTGTTTCATCAGCCTCTACTATATTAAATGTCTTCTGAGCCGATCGTTGTGAACGTTCTCGTTGGTGTTCGACCTCAGCTGAGGCGTGACGCGCATTGAGATCGGCCTCTCTATCGAGAAATCGTCCCAACACTACTAGGCCGGGCTCTGCGTCACCCGCAGCATACTCATAATCATACCACCGGCTTTTAAGTGTAACTGACAACTTTTCTGAAATTACGGAAATCATTTCTGGGCTGTGTAAATATTCGGTTCTGTTCAGGGCTTGCACCGCGGCAATAGCATTTGTGACCTTTGATGCAAACACACATATATCTGTAGGGTTATCCGATAGTTTAGGTAACTGACGTAATTTACTTAACTCATAATTTATTAATGCATTTGGTCGCCCAAACCGAGATTCTAACCTTTGCATAATTTGAGCGGCCGAGGAACCTAAAAATAGGCATTTGACTGCCTCCATCGCTGGCCCTCGCAAAGATTTTCTGAGGCGGGCCAAATTCCCTGCCTCTGTGTGAGTCGACGCGGACTCATTATATGCTGCTTTAAAATGCAGCCATTCACTTGAGTGGCCATTAAAAATAGGTAAGTCAAATCCATACCTGCCGGCAGCGGGGTTGCCCCGCGCTACCTCTAACAATGCTTGAGTCAAACCTTTCAGCAAACTCCCCTCGTCGTCGCGTTGTGGTGGGGGCGGCGGTGCGTCATGTGGCCACGTGTCCCCGCGTCGCGTCGGCGAGATCGGGTCATCCCGTGGCGACATGGGTTGCGACTAGAGATGGGTCGAGGGCAAAAACAAATATGGGCAGAATGGGCATAAACTTGGCATATTGGGCGTAAACGAGTTTACGCCCAAATAAATGCCCGATCACTGGGCGCAAAAACTAATAACTTTGTTTTGTAAAAAATAAAGCAGGAACTTAACTTAAAATGAAACTTGATGTCAGTATTTTGTATGTAAATCAAAATTTTAATCAAATAATCAGTCTTGTTAAAAAAATCATAGTAGGTAATTATAGAAAATATAATTTTAACTCTCTTTAAATGAAAAATGAAGTGGTCTTGTAATTGGCTTTGATCCTACAATAGTCTTTGTACGTAATATACTACTCTGCCATAAAAATACCGGGAAAAGCGACGTGAGGTCGAGTGTTATCTTGTAGTAAAACTACATTGACTCGTGTTCGTCGGTTTTTCTTGATATCAGCAGATAGTTTGGTGAGCTGGGTTGAATATTTGTCAGCGTTTATAGTTTCATTGTGTAATCAATGTATGTTATAAAAGAAAGTGTGCAATGTGCATGCCGCTAAAACTTAGAAATGAGTCCCGGTACGATCAAGGGAGTTATATGGTGTGGTAAGCCTCTATCTCCTGTCCATGAAGAATGTAAAGAATGTTCCCGTTTTTACCAGAAGGGCATACTTTTGAAGATATAAGGGCTGGAGTTTTTGCCCTCTGGAAATTTCTAGAACAGTCCAGAACAATCGAGAGTATTCGAGAGCATTCCACAACATTCAAGAACATTCTGGAATGTTGTGGAATGTTTGGGAACATTCGAGAGTATTCAGGAACATCCTAGATCATTGAGTAGGAAATTCTAAAAATTTATACATACATACATACATACCCCGGAAAAATGAAAAATGTTGTTTATAAACAAGTATTGTAGTTAGTTGTAGTTGTGTGTGTTTGTTGTAGTTGTTGTTGTAAGTTGTGGTGTAAGTTGTTGTTGTAAAGTTTATTCCAACTACCACACAATCTCATATCAACTCCCTGAGCGAAGCCGGCTACCCCAGGTAGTAGTTCATAAAACAGCATGCCTTGCGCGTCCCAGAAACAGCAAAGCAGAACTTTTAAGTGGTTCTTTTGACTCAGCTTCGGTTGAGTTGGTGGCGTTTCTTCTCGAGGCAGTCAAAAAGCACGACATGTATCGTTCTCGTGATGAATCCATGATTCATCTCCAGTAACCAGATCAGACAAAAACTATTTACGTCGGGGTTGCAGCAAAAGTGATTGACAAATAGCGACACGGACTGCACGACTGGCGTCTGTAAGGATGTGCGGTACCCACCGAGCCAAAGCTTTTCGATACCCAAACTCATACAGATTGTATTCCACGGCGTGGTGACTGCAGTTAAGTGCTTCCGCTAATTCACAACTGGTAGCATCCGGATTCGACTGCAGTTCGCGGCGTAAATCGTCATCATTCACAGCGGTTGGTCGTCCTGAACGTGGCTGACTTTCAAGGCTCCTGTATCCTCATTTAAAACGGTCAAGCCATCGGGACACCGTCGCATGGCTTGTAGAGACGCCAGCACATCAAGCTACTACAATCTGTCAGATTTCTTTAATAGATTTTCAACTTTATCGCTAAAGCATAAGGTTCAAAGTTTATTGGGAAAATCTGACAGTTTCGGGTAGCTGTGCCGTGTTTCGGGTGCTGGCGTCTGTACTTCCAGCGCCCAATGCAGTATTGATATTGTCAGCCCCAGCCCGCGCACTGTGGCCTGAGGCCCCTCTCCCACAGCGACTTTTTCTAGCGAGGTTGTTCCGCGTTTCGTAAACGCGTGACAGCATCGCTACTACCGCACGTTTGTCGCATTTGTAACGCGCTACAGAAGCGATGACAACTCGCTACATCGCGACTGTATCGAAGTAAACGCGCGACCGTGTCGGACGACATCGGGGAGAGAACGGAGGGAGGGTGGCGCGTGAGTGGAGATGTGGAAAACCGAGCATCAGTGCAACAAAGACAGGTCGAGTGCTGTAAAAACAGCACCAAAGACAACGTGACTAATGTTGCCTCAACGGAGTCCATCTTGCAAGTCTGGCATTTTTGTGTCGTTACTGAAACGCGTTTGCATCGCGACAGAAGCGCGACAGTGTCGCGTTTGCATCGCGACTGAGAATCGTGGTGTGAGCGAGTGCAAACAGCTAGCAACCTATGGTTGTAAAAATACCGTATAATACCAAAAGGCTAGGTATTAAACAGGTATTTTACCATAACTTACGGTATTATTGGTATTTTGTGTATTTTAGTTTTTGATTCACTTTTTAAGATGATGCGTTATTACGAAGAGTTGTAGTTTAATAAATAAAATATATTTGAAGTTTCGATTGTATTCTATATTTTAGAATGACTAATTCTAATCTAATTTAATAATATAATAATCTAACCTAATAGTCGTGTTACACGACTATCAGCGTATTAGGTTTCTGCTTGAAGGCACCCAGAGCAGTACCGACAATCTACGATGTCATCGTCATCGTGATCGTGATCGTCATTGTCATCGTGATTGTCATCGTCATCGTGATCGTGATCGTGATCGTGAGCGTGATCGTGATCGTCATCGTCATCGTGATTGTCATCGTCATCGTGACCGTCATCGTCAGCGTGATCGTGATCGTGAGCGTGATCGTCATCGTGATCGTCATCGTGATCGTGAGCGTGATCTTCATCGTGATCGTGATCGTGATCGTCATCGTGATTGTGATCGTCATCGTGATCGTCATCTTCATCGTGATCGTGATCGTCATCGTCATCGTCATCGTGATCGTCATCGTCATCGTGATCGTGATCGTGATTGTGAGCATGATCGTCATCGTGATCGTGATCGTCATCGTGATCGTCATCTTCATCGTGATCGTGATCGTCATCGTCATCGTGATCGTGATTGTGAGCGTGATCGTCATCGTCATCGTGATCGTGATCGTCATCGTGATCGTGATCGTCATCGTCATCGTGAACGTCATCGTCATCGTCATCAAGTCATCATCGTCTTCGTCATCGTCATCGTCATCTAGTGATGAGCAAAGCAAGACCAAGACCAAGACTGGGATAGTCTTTGTATTGGTCTTCGTGTTGCTTACTCAGTCTTGGTCTTGGTCTTGCTTGTTCGGTCTTGGTGTTGGTCTTGCTAGTGTATAGATAGTCTTGGTCTTGCTCAAATACTTCGAGTCTTGATCATGGTCATGATCATTGGTCTTGGATTTTGCTCATCACTACTTCTATCTCATTCTCTCGCACGTTAAATCCTATAGATGTGTGTTTATCTCTTTTTACCGTCGCTTTTTCGTTTCATTGATTTTCAAATCACAACGATGCTAAAGTTTTCACTTCAAAATACCATTTCATGTTTTATATCTGTGCATTTCCACCGTATTTTCAGTATTTTAATTATTACTCAGATAATTTACTTAAAAAATACAGAAACAATCGATTTATACATAAAATACCGTAGCAAATGGTATAATACCGTATTATACGGTATTTTTCGTTTTATACGTTTCAATACAAACGGTATAATACAGCACTTACATCTCTATAGCAACCGCATCGCGACTGTATCGATGCGAACGCGCGACAGCATCGCTACAAAAAGTCGCCGTGGGCGAGAGGCCTAAAAAGTACTCGTATAAGAACAGTGTTCGAACTTGTCGCTCGTCCATTTTTTCTTCAAACTTACTAAACCGATCGCGAGGGCGCCTTTATATTACCCCACATCACAAGTACCTAGAACCAGGGCTCGGAAACCGGTTGAAATTCTTAACCGGTTACGGTCATTGACCCCAAACCGAAATCGATTTAGGTTAAGGTTTGCACTTTACCGGTTTTTACCGGTTTTTGCGGGAAACCGGTTTTTCATGAATTTTGGTTTTGAAAGTGAAAATTAACCGGTTAAACACCCCCCGCCCCCTAACTAAGCAAGTCGCAACATGAATCTACCCGCACCATTTAAGTTCTCCGGTTGTATTTGACGTCCTCAGATCAAACATTTTTTTTCCTAATGTTTTCTGGGGTACTAAATGTACTAATGTCACTATAACTTGTTGGAAGTGTTAAAAAAGTAGACGAAAAATATTTACGACTTACGGAATTAACCGGTTAATTTGGGTGTCAAAACCGTTTGTGCTTATGTAACCGGTAACCTTTGTCATTTGGGTTACATATGAACAGTTCACTTGTTTAACCGGTTAATGAGGGAACGATATATTTACCGGTATTTCATCGAAATTAACCGCTCTTTTTAAACCGGTTCAGAGCCCTGCCTAGAACATTCTACCACACTCTAGAATATTATCGAAAACAATTGACCAGATAAAGAAAATGTATAGAGTTTTGTAGTGTCTCATTAATAGGAGAAAGAACATATATGGGGTATTTTCGGATACCCCTAGGTATGAGGAATCGAATTTTTTTGTATTGACGTCGCTATTTGGACCAATTAATCTTTTCTGCACACTCAAATATGAATTTAATCAAATAATTTGAATGAAAAATGTAATAAAAGTTCTGTTAAAGTTTTTGCCCAGGCAAAAGGCATTTATTGGGCGTTTACGGGCATTTATCCGGCGTTTATTCAAAGCGCCCAATTTGCCAGGGCATAAACCCATCTCTAGTTGCGACTGCGGCGGGCGAATGTGGTCGCGGTGTTCGCCGAACGAGTCCGCGACGTCCGCCTGACGTTTCGATGTCGCAGTCGAGCTTCCCGCCAGTAATTCTTCGTCTGCTGAATCCGCTTCTAAGAGTGCTAGCCTAGCGGCGGCGAGCTCCAGTCTCGCTCGGGCCAACTCCTTTCTTTTAGTTTTCGTCTCGTCTAGTGGTTGTCTGTGTGGCGACGTCGTCGCCCCAGGGCTGTGAGGCTGGGTCTGGTCCGAATCTGTGACGGAATTGTTAGGTGTGCCTGACGGTCGCACCTCTGTCGCCGATTCCGTGGAAACGGGCCCGTCCCCATCCATTGCCGCTGTGACGGGTTCCTGCATACCGCGTGTCTTCACCATAACGGACTGCACTGTACCACACTACACTACACTACCACTCTTGCGTAAGAATAAACTAAAGCTATGCTTGCCCGATCCGGCTTTCGAAGGACCAATATTAGGGACAAATGGACAAACCGAGCAATAAAACAATTAAGTATTTAATATCACTCGATTTATTGTCGGTATTACATAGATCGTCGAAGGCAAAGATAGCTTTGGTTAAATTACCGATCCTTACGCTATTACGCGTTACAAATTACGAGACGTGTGAAACTAAACTTTCCTCTGCAAGCGCGCTTGGATGACTGAAACAATAGGCATAAGATTGGGCGGAAACCGATTATTGTTCCATTTCTAGAAAGCTCGAGGCTATTCAAGCATACAGAGCTGCCTCTAGTATCGGGAAGCGGAACCATAATCCATTCTCCGTCTCACTTGCACCCATTGATAAAATTGTGCCTCTAGCGGTCAATAGCATGAAACTGCAGTAGTCCATTCAAAATATGCTAGCGTCATCTTTCAACCAATGGCCCGAATGAAGGATATAATCCTGTCATTGTTCCGCTGCTTGATGCTAGAGGCCGCTACGCTACAGTGAAATCAATATTTATCATGTTGTAAATGTAGGTCGGTCACATAATTTATAGAGGTTTGCACAGGAGCGAGATTTTAACAACCGATTGAAATCACCGGTGATTGGGGAATCTCCGGTGAAAAACCGGAGATTGAAGAAGTTTTGTTTCTTTTTTGTAATTTATACATTAAAAATGAAGAAATAAGAATAATCAATTGATATACTTTATAAATAAACATTTATAAAAAAAAAAAAGTTTTATAAAAACAACAAATGCTTATTTTGATTTAAGAAACACAACATTTCAACAGCGTCATAGCTTAACATGTTTCTTCTATCATTTAGTATTTGTCCTGTCGCCGAAAATACTCTCTCTGACCTTACAGAAGTAGCAGGCACAGCTAGGTATTTAAAGGCTATTTCGTCTAAAGGCTTTAAATGTTTATTAAATTTCCAGAATTGCACAACTTCATCCCAATTGTGGCTTTTTTCAGGATACTGTGCCGTAGCGGATGTCATATCTGCTTATTTGCTTATCTGCAGATTACTGGTGTTTCTTTTTAGGAATCCAAGCAAATCCGGACAGCCAGTTTCTCTTCTACAGACGCCAGCACATCATGCTACCCGAAACTGTCAAAATTTCCCAATCAACTTGGGACCTAATACTTTTACGATAAAGTTGAAAATCGATTAAAGAAATTTGACAGATTTTAGTAGCCTGATGTGTTGGCGTCTGTACTATTTTTACTTGACGTGGCTATTTCTTATGCGCTTTGAGATATGTTTCGGATCCGGAAAATATTATTTATTTCTGCTTTTACAGCATCTTTAGCAGCCAATTTATTTTGCAATAGTCTAAAGTTGTTTCTAAAAACGGGATGCAGTATAGTAGAAATTCCACAAACAGTTCGAGATTCGTATTCCAATAAGCGATCATTCATACAGTTTTTCAAAATGATTGTTGAATGTCTTTTATTTGTGTAAATTTATTATATAAAAAAATAAGATGCTTCGATCACCGGAGATCAATCGGTTAATTACCGATTATTTCAATCGAGTACTTTTACCGGTAAATCACCGGTTATTCTCCGGTACTCACTGCTCCGGTGCAAACCTCTAATAATTTAACATCTCACACGTTTGCAAGCCCGCCCACCTGTCAACACACCCCACGTTTCGGTGTAATTGAATCACAGAGGAATGGACGCAGTGATGTCATTGTTTTCACAATGACAATGACACTGGCGCCGATTCGATTGCCTTTTTCACAAACTAAACTAAATTTAAGTTCAGTGCATCTTTTTCTTTCTATTTCATTAAGAAAAGTTCAGAAGATAAGTATTAGTTCAGTCCTGTCAAATTAGTCAGCGCCTGATGTAAATTGAGGTATTTTTAGTAGACAATTTTTTAATCACGTCTAAACTTGTCTATGGAGTATCTTAATTTGACAGGACTAAACTAATATTATTTTATCTTCTGTCCTTTTCTTAATGAAATAGAAAGAAAAAGATGCACTGAACTTAAATTTAGTTTAGTTTTTGAACTAGGGAATTGGCGCCAATAGTTGTGTAGTGTACCGTTGACGTTTCGGGCACTTTCTTTTATGTACAGACGCCAGCACATCAAGGTACCCGAAACTGTCAGATTTTCCCAATCAACTTTGAACCTTATGCTTTAGCACTAAAGTTGAAAATCTATTAAAGAAATCTGACAGATTGTAGTAGCTTGATTTCCTGGTGTCTGTAACCAGGAAATCAAGCTACTACATTTCTGATTTTCCTCATTCCTCCGTATCACATGCCCATTCCATGACAACCGATTTTCACACAACTTCAGTTCCATTGACGTTCAAAGAGTACCTGCCGGTCGATTCTGTAATCAACGTGAAATCATAAGTGAAGTGAGCACTTAATAGTGTCAATCCCTACCATTAGGGAATGACAGAGCTCACTTCCCGCTCACTTCACCTAAGTTCTCACGTTGAGATTTTTACAGAATATTACTGCAGCAGGGTAATTGCGTAACACACTATCAGTAGCAATGGGTTTCATTTTGACAGTTCAACATCATCCATTGCGTTATTTATGTCGTTGAGCAGACACATTTTTCGAACGTATGGTGCAATGGATTTAGCAATATGCTTCAAAATTATTCAAATTGAGAGTAGTAGTGTATTACGCAATTAGGGTGCTGGGGGAAGTCCAAAGAAACGATAAATGGGCTGTGTGAATGATGATATGGATAGAAAGGGGGGGGTGACTACCGAGATGACGACGAATAGAGAAGCATGGAAGAAAAAGAAATGTTGCATCGACCCTAAATAAATCGGAAGAAGGGCAGAAAAATGATGACGATATGACTTTGTAAATTCAGGTAATAAAAAAAAAGATCTCAATTAATTTCGATTTATTACAAAAATAATTTATTTACATAATAGAAAAACATAATTATAAAAAGAAAAATAATCATACTATACTTAATAATTAAATTACTCCGTTTACCGTACTTGCTCCAAATCACACTAATATTACAAAGGCGAGTTTGTATGTGTGTGTGTATGTTTGTTACTTCTTCACGCTCAAACGGCTGGACCAATTTTGATGAAATTTGGCACACAGATAGTTTGTAATCAGGATTAACACATAGAATAATTTTTATCCCCATATTCCTACGGGATCGAGACTTATGCGGGGGAAACCGCGGGGCGCAACTAGTACTTAGTAATTAAATGACTCCGTTTACCGTAGTTGCTCCAAATCTTAGATAATTTACATTCCAATGCCAGTTAGGCACCTATCCCACCGCCAAGAAGCGAGTAGAACTAGCAACTAGTGAAATAGATATTCAACTTTATCGCTGAAGCGTAAGGTTCAAAAATGATTGGGAATATTTGTCAGTTTCGGGTAGCTAGCGTCCTATACAATCAATAAGATCCTATTTAACTTTATATAAAATTATAATTTCTACTACGTGAAAAGTATGACATTAATATTGCTGAATAATTTTATTAAATTCATTATTATTGACATATAATTTTCACCTAACTATAATTTCTCAATTTAATTGTACTAATTTAAAAGAAAATAATTAAATATGAAAGACCCAGATCCCTAGAGACCTACATCTTTTGAACGTTTCTTCAGAGAGAAAATAGTCGATAGCTAGTCACATCCTCGACGGCGCAGCAGTGGAACAAGTGCCTTATCAACTGTCTACTTTAGCGTTGTGTAATCTAAGGCCCGGCGCCCACTGACGGCACGGCATGGCAAGGTATTTTAGGCGACGAATAAAAATATAACTTAATAGTATGGAAATAAAGTTGAAATTTCAATGCTAACGGTCGTAAGTACAAAAACAATACCGCGGTATGCTTAGGCATGCCGTATCGGCACCCTTCGGAACGGCTTCGGCATCCCTCGGAACGCTTTGCCAGTCTTCGGGATACCGCGGCAAGACAGCGCCCGCCCGAACCCCGCGGCCCCGCGCGTAGTTTCATTAGCAAGAACGCCTCGGCATGCCTAAGGACGCTTCGGTATGCTTAAAGACGTCGCGGCATAGTTACCGCCAGTGTGCGCTTACATGTAGGGATGCCGTGCCGTGCCACCAATGTACGCCGAGTCTAAGTCGATTTTTTAGTGACCATTCGTAATAAAAAGTCCTTCGTAAATAAAAATTGGTTGCAATTGAATTTAAACTTTAGAGTTCTTAGTTCCCAAACGTATATAATTGTCTAAGATTCTGAATTCAATTGAAGATTGTTAGAGACTGAGATCTATAAGGCATACTTTAACTTTACTCAAACTAAAAACAGTAAGCTTTTCATACGAATATGAAATTTATTCAAAAGAATTGGATGTGCATATTCCTAAAAGCGAATGTGATCAAATGTTACGAATAGGAACATAATATTTTACAAACAAGGTTCATATTTGTATAAAACGCCTCCTGAAAGGAATAAAGTTAAATACAGTCTGTGAATTTTGCTCTTAAAGTTATTTATTTGTGCTATAATGGGACTCAAGTAATATTTAAGAGCTTTGAGACGACTGTATAACAAATTCATAGCCTCGGGCATTATTTTTCCAGTCTGTAGACTAGAAAATTCACATGAAAAATTAATTATTTAACACAAACTAAAAAATTCACCACATTATTCGCTGCACATAATCAAAATCTTGCCAAATTACTTGTCTCTCAAAGAATATAAAGAATGCTGCTGTATTTATTATGAGATACCACAAAAATTCAGCCATAACAACTGGAAAAGATGGCCGAGCGAATCTCAACCTTAAAACTATGTACGGTATCAAGAAATATCGGATTTCTATCAACCTTTGCAACGCTAGAGCTAAAACTAAGCTAACGGTGTACGGCAAAAGAAAAGAAATACAGTTCTGATCTCTTAAATTATCATAAATACTGAATAGTAAGAAAATATACACGGGCACCATTGTGTAGATGGCGTGGTCATACTTACCGTACCAGCGGTTCCATATGTAGAAGGTGAAGTGTCTGTTATCTGCGAGTAAGTATGGATGAAATAAGGTATTATGGTGCACCATTAATGTAAAGATGATACCGCATAATAATACTAAAATCTTCTCTCTTAACATGAGTTTTAAGGTTGATTGCAGCTTGTAAACAACATATGGTAGACCGAAAACTCCATAGAATACAAGAAAATAAAGCAACTGCGGTAAGTGGATGGTCGCTTTGTGTGCAGCCTTATCACCTACTACTATAGAACCGTTGATGTATACAAATGCTACGAACCCGCTCAGTATGATTAAATGAGTTAGCAAAACAGTAGCATCATGGAATGTTACAAACTTGAAAAAGGTGGAAAGATGCGTTGACAGATGGTATTTCGCTGCACAGTATACATCCCACATACCATAATACCGTTTCAACTTAGACTTATCAAGATCTTTGGCTATCAGTGACCGCTTGCTGAGTTTTACATCGTTGATATATTGATTTCCGAAAACCCTTGAGCTTTTGATAAGTAAATCTAATAGCTTGTGACCGAAAACCATTGCGACCCACACTATGTTTGTCTGCCTCATAATTATAGAAGAAATACCAAATATTAAGATTAAAATTAAGTATCTATTGGTTAAGCATAGTCTTGAAAACATGAGAAGAAAAGTTAAGGAAAGAATATCTGTATAATAAACGTGAGAAAAGAAATATAAAGGGGGCAGTATAGCTAAATTCAGAGCCTGCAGAATAATCTTCATATGATTTTTGTCACCATAATACACATATTTAAGAATACTCGAGAACAAAATTAAATTAACACATGATGCAATGAGATTCACGAAGCGTAGATTGTATGTATTGCATTCAGCGAATAAACCAATCAAAGAGGAGACCAGATACAAGCCGGGAAGTGTCGTTATTTTTGGGTCCCAGTGTGAGAAGTTACCCGAGCAGTAAGATATTCCTTGCGGTATGTGGAAGTGCTCATCTATAACTGTCTGCGTAGCTTTGTTGACGCTGTCGAATATAAGTTTTGATGCTAAGAAGAATGCAGAAACTTGTAGAAACAGCAGAATGTAGTATCTCGTTGCCAACACCATTTTGGCTGGCTGCTGAAAAAGAAACATTAACTTTTGTTAAAACCTCCTTGGAATAATAGGTTTGTATTGCATGAGTGTATAAGATTTGAATTTTTTTTTTTTTAGTTCTTGCCTATCCTTCTCTATAGGTAACTACTATAATTTGGAATGGGCAACTAGCTTCATATTTCGACTGACCGACTTCTTGATAGTTCAAAAGTGCCTGTAATTGGTTTAATTGAAATAAACGCTTTCAGTTTGAGTTTGAGATAGCAGGTAAATTTTTGAGTGAACCATGCAACCCTGCCTTATCCTTCAGGGAATGCTATGTAAAGTTATGTTATCTTATTATACATTGATGTTTGATTAGTTCTATATTTTTTAATTCAAAATCAAAATCAAAAGTCATTTATTCAAACTAGGCTGAGAATCAGCACTTTTCGAACGTCAAAATTACAAAAGACGATCCCCCAAAACGCCCGCCCTTCACCACTTCCTAGTGCTTTCGCTGGGAAGAAGAAGTGGCGCAACAAACTCCCCAGCAGCACAGCTGTCTGTTCAGTTAGAAAATACTTGACTGAATACAATACAAGGTATGCAAAGTAATTAACATTACAAGACACAGAACACTCAATTAAATTATTTGCCATATGTCAGCTAGCAACGCCAATATACCAAGAAATACAATAAAAAATTATACATATTCAAGCAAAAATTAGTAAATGAAAATTAAATAAAAGCCTCCAGGTATAAAGGGCGTGCCCGCTAACATATTTATGCGATGCTGGGTTCTGTTTACATAGCTTTCGCTTGAAGTCACAAATGATAAACTAGGACCATCGAAGGAAACTAAATAAACAAGTTATTACTAATTATAACAATAATAAAACCATGGTCAGCAAGACGACCAGTCACCACAAGCAGCACCCGTTCACGAGCATAACGCAAAGATCAGCCATTACCGGAAGGAGGCAACCCGACCCACGACGCTACCGCAAGCAGTGACATCTAAGGGAGCATGATGAACTTGCTGCCGGTTGCTCAGGCAAGAATAATATTATGATCAATCGTCGAGGTCACTAGCTAACCACATATTGCAATCAACTCATTAGAAAACATTGCAATGGGTTGATTATGTCAATAATAAAATTAAAATAAAATTAAACTGATTTCACTTATACAGCCCAATTTATTTACTTATAGGTATTTTTTCATACACACTAACACCAAACTTAGACCTCTCGCCACCGTTAAGTTTAATAGGCAGGCAGGTTCGAATAGTGTGTTTGAAAGCATAATGTAACTACCCTTTACTTAATTTTATTTGCTGCTTCAGAAATATAGGTTAAACATACTCACCAGTCAGCTTAAAAAAAACTCTTTAATCATTACTATAAACTTATTAAAGTATGAAAACTTTTTATGCAAGGAGTTTAGTTTACATTGCACATGCGTCCCGGAAAACTAAAATAAATCGATAGTATAATAAAATAAAAGACCTTACCGCGTAAATCCACGATACACAATAGCTTTTACTTAGGATATCTCCTCTCCGTAATATTATATTAGCTGCTTGGAGCTATATTGAATTATTGCACATTGTCTTGTTATATTTTTCGTTGATTGTAAATTCGCCGGAACGCAAATGATAAAATTGATAACGAGAAATGGCGGCTTTTTTGACACAAGACAAAATGCACTCACTTGATTGCAAACAAAACGTTTTAGCTACCTGTAAAAATACTGCACCATGCTGGGTTATTACTCTACTAATTTTTATTTAATAAATGGCTATAGCGGTTTATTTCAAGACTATACAAGAAATTTTGTGATTAATAAGCAAATTTAATTTACATTTTGCTTTTTGCTAAAACAAAACGTAAAATTTCGTTTCTTTTCACGTAGCCACACACGTAGTTGGCAGTGACTGTGTACAAGTTTTTATTAAGAATGTGTGTGGTGGGCTTATATGTAGGGGTAGACTAAGAAAGTCAACTGGCATTTGGCAAACAGGATTCCTATAAGTGTATAGTAGCGTTTTTACAAAACCATTACAATTTCTGCATCGGAACTGAAAAAAATAGCATCGATATGCGACGACATCATTTGACACGAGAAGAGATGATGGGAGCCGTCGGAATGTTGCAAGCTGGTTCCAGGCAACGTACTGTGGCTGTCGCTCTTGGCACTACACAGAGCGTCAAAAGCCGCCTCTGGACACGCTATCGTATCACGGGCAGCGTGACCGAGTGACATGGAGAACGATCACGCATCACCACTCGCATACAGGACCGGTACATCCAAAGTACTGCTCGACGGAATCGTACCATAACTCCGACCCTAAGACGACCCACTGACCCAGAAAGATTTTTGTCATGAAATAACTTCAAACACAAACACAAATTCGGAGACGAAGCGCAAAATAAAGAATACTTCCTCCTATTACACTCCATATGACCTACTTTTGATTGGTGAAACTTTTCGAACATTTTTACGTTATTGGTTTCAAAATAACAACAAAAACAAAACTTTTTCTTGACAACAACACCGAGACGCGACTTGACTTACTTGACGTTTAAATTAGAAATCAAAATATAACGGTCGAAGCATCAGTAGTGATCAGAATATTTCCATTGAATTTATGCACAAAATATTGTAAATACATGTTTAAAAGTTTTAATTGTGTGATGTTTTAGTAATAAACACTTTACTAACATGGACGCCAACGATTTCCTAGTGAAAATCAAAGCGAATGGTGACGATAAAGACTTGAGTAACTTGGCGAAAGTATACAACGAATATAAAACGATTTCATCTAAGTTATCTTTGAAAGAAAAAGGTTCTTTCTCGTTGAACGTGCTTTGCTTATTGTGCAGGTAAGTCTTAGTACATAACTCCAAAGTTTTACATACTTATTTTGCAGTTCTGTCTATTAAAAATCAACTCAATCCAAGGCTGTTCATTGCTGAACATAGGTCTCTGGCATTGGCTTCTGGGTCAAAGGCTCCTCTGAAAGGAATGTGGACTTTAATCTGTTATGAAATAGGTATCATACCTTGTCACCTTTTGCAATTTTAGGGGCTGCTAAGGTGTTTGTTGCGCCTTTTCTTCTTCCCAGATAAAGCACTAGGAAGTGGTGAAGGGCGGGCGTTTTGGGGGACTTTTTTACAAACAAAAAAGTGAGTTATTACAGGCTAAACACCTGGAAAAGGAACATATATGGATAACATAGATTTATTAACTAGTTAATAAATCTTAAGCCCAATTCCCGTAGTTAAAAACATTCAAAATCTATTCGAAATTTCATCTCAGTGACAGTCAATGACAAAAACTTGTGAAAATGTAGGGATATTAGGGGTATTTGTGACAGATTGAGACAAATCAGACTGTGAATGTTCTTATAATTAGAGGAATTGCTTATGTATCTTCAGTTTGAATATTCTGTAAATTAATATGTTTTATCCAAGGGAGCCACAGATCTGTAACTCAGGACTCTCGTATCTCAGACACTGTTCTCAATTTATAATTGTGTATTTTATTAACAAGTGCCTGTATTGAGATGTTGAGATGAATACAGATTTATAAGTGATTACAGTCCGGCCATTGAAAGAATGCATTCCAGACACTTGTCAGTGCAGTGGTCTTAAACCTACTGATTTTTCGGTATTTTTACCGCTATGGGCTCACATAATTTATAACAATCATACTTAAGTATGATTGTTATAAATTAGTCTGTAAGTTTTTTTAAAATAAATAAACAAATTTGATTGAATATTGTATTTTTTTGTCAAATACCTACCAATCTACCGATCTCACTCTACCACGTTCGAGCTATAATAATAATCAGGATTATAAGCTACATTATTAATTAAAAATATCCTTGACAGGATTTCATTAGGCAACCCATTACCGTTACTTTCGTTAACATGTTTTATTCCGTAAAAAACACATTTTGTCCAGTTACTTGATCGGTGAAGGTCGTTCTTATACAGATCCTGTACTAATAGTTTCTTATTTATTCTTCTTGTGTGTCTTTAATTGGAATAAATGCTTTGAAGCTGAGTTTGAGAGACTTAAATATCCTAATCCTAACTGCCTAACTAATATTATAAATGCGAAAGTATGCTTGTTTGGTCGATACCTTTTCACGCCTAATCTACTGAACCGATCATCATAAAATTTTGCACATACATTGTCAGGCACTTTCAGGCAACTTTCATCCAGAAAAAGAATACTGTTCCCGAAGAAAGGAACAATAACTTTCGACAGTCACAATTGCTTTAGGACACTAGATGGCACTACGTGTCTTTCAAATCATGATTGAAATATGACCCGAATTTCTGAGCGGTACCTATTCTAACAAAAAGTACTAGGCTTGCATGAATTCATGATAGTAATGCAATCATTAGTAGTATGCATTTAATAGGATTGGGATGGAATTTGACGCACAGATAGTTTATAACCTGGATTAACACATAGGATACTTTTTATCCTGTTAATACTTCCCCGAAGTATAATTTCCGACTGCCACATGACCGAAGCCAAAGGTCAAAGCTAGTAATTTGATATTTTTCAGAAACTTGGACAAGGCAGCAGCATGGAGGGACAGCATAGACACCAAAGACTTGCTCACTTTAACCATAGACTGCGTCAGAGAGACCAGAGGGCTCAACAAGCCAGAACAGGTCAAGACATTGGCCTGTATCTACCATATACATAGATATGTGGTTAGGAAGGTATGTTACATTATTAAGTTGTTAGTATTATTCTATCTACCAACATTCAGGTTGACGCATTAATCTAGGCCAGTGGCTTCTCCAACCGCCGGCCTCGACATCATCGACGAGGTCCGGCCGGTGCTCGAGCGCTGGCTCGGAAGGAGGCACGGCTCCCTGTCCTTTCGGGCGACGCAGGTGCTCTCGGGGCATGGTTGCTTCGGGAAGTACCTGTGTCGCATAAACAGGGAGCCGGACGCCCGGTGTGACCACTGCGTCGACTGCCGGGAGGACGGCGCGGTATACGCTGGCAGAGTGTGCCGCTTGGGAGGAGCCGCGCCGTGCCCTTATCTCAGGAGTAGGCAGTGACCTGTCGCTGCCGGCCGTAGTCGAGTCTATGGTCGGCTGCGAAGAGTCCTGGGACGCGGTGGTTTCCTTCTGGGAAACGGTGGTCTCGCAGGAGGAGGCTGCGGTAAGGGAGAGGGAGATCTCGTCCCCTCACCCAGACCGCAGCAGGCGCACCGGGCGAGGGCGGAGGGCGGATAACGCCCTCTTCCAGCCCGCCTAAATAGGTCCACGGGCGACGGGCTTGGGGACGTCGTTCGCCCCCCAGCACATCAGGACCCGAGGTGGCGGCACGTAGTATTCCACGCGCGCCCCTCGTAGGCGTCGCGGGGGGAGTTTAACATCTCACTCCCCCCGTGACATGAGGAGGCCCGTAGTAGCGGGCCGGCACCAGCCGGGGGTCGGGCCGGGGGTTGCGGAAGTATCGTACGTTCCCGCGACCCTCGGCGTAGGTGTGAGACGGAACAGCGGGGTGGTCTTTAGTCAGTAAGAGTCTGTCAGGGCGGCGGACATCCATGAGGATTTTCCACCCCGAGAAGAAAAAAAAAAGGCCAGGGGCTTCGGGCTATAACTAATAACAGCTGTACGGGTCGATTAATCAGGTTAAGCTACGCTTGCCGCGGTTGGTCCGTGGATGGGTGACCATCTTCACATAACAAGACCCCTCCGTGCCTCGGAAAGCACGTTAAACCGTTGGTCCCGGCTGTCATTCGTAGATCTTTGATAGTCGTTACGGGTCGTTGGAAGCCACAGTCTTATAATCATTCTTTAAAATAGTGGTATTCAGCTGCATCCGGTTAGACTGGAAGCCAACCCCAACAAAGTTGGGAAAAGTTCCTCACTAGCTCATATCCTGGAATCATGGAGGGTTTGACGAAGAAACCCCAAACAACCTGTGGCTTTCATAAGGATTAATCAATTGTTACATTTTTCAGAATGCCTCAGTACCACCAGAATTAATACTCAAACTATCTTTCATGGCGTTCGAGGCGGACTCAAAGAATCTCCTAAAAGAATACTGCAAAACATACTGGAACATTATCGCAGACAGACTGATATACATAGAAAAATTAAAAGGGAAAGCAATACACAAACTGTTACCAAAACTAACCGAAGATGTCCTTAAAACGCTAGATATTTACGATACAGCACAGTTTTGCGCAAACATTTTAGTGTTTTTAGTAAAAAAACTTCACTTTATATACAACGAATCTTATGCGGAACAACTAAACAGTTTGTATGGTGAAATATTTGAGAAATTTTCAAGAAAAACTGATTTGAGTGCGTTCAAGAAGTTGAAAGAAAAGGATATATTAGATTTGTATGTGAAATTCAGTGACTGTCTATATGTAATTGCGGAGAACTCATCAAAGAATCGTTTTAAGGAGTCCGCTTTGAGTGTAGCAGTCAGGACAGCGATTACACTGCTTGGACATCGATCAGACATATTCCATTGCTTGCAGACATTCTATTTAAATTCCTTCTGCGATATCTTCGTTAACAAAACCACATATTTGGATGCTGTATTTAAAAATCTCACCGTATCCTGTGAAATCACAGAAAAACTGGGTTATAAAGATTCAATGTTAGCTACATACCCTTTTATTGGACAATTTTTAAGACTCTTCATTGAATATTCAGTAAATAATTCATTAAAAAATAATTTTAATGGAGACATACAAGAAAGTTGCTTGAGTTTCATGATCAAATTACTGAATGAGTTGAAACACTGCAATCAGTTGTTGAAATGTGAGAATTGTAAAGTGAAATCAGGTCTTCATGACGCTTTAAGGCTCTCTTTTTTAATAAAACATTTCATTACGAACGCTGTGCAGAATAAGTCTGATTTAAATAACGTATTACCCCTATATAACATAGTTATTGGTAAACAGTATACAATAATGGATGAATTAAAAAATTTAGGATGCGTTAACTATGAAAAATGCTATCGAAAACTGCAAACCGACACTCATAATACCGCTATCTCGCTGAATAAAAACCAAAAATATGATTTTTCAATCAATTTATTTGAAATT
Source organism: Eremobia ochroleuca (assembly GCA_949629135.1). Taxonomy (NCBI): domain Eukaryota; kingdom Metazoa; phylum Arthropoda; class Insecta; order Lepidoptera; family Noctuidae; genus Eremobia; species Eremobia ochroleuca. The sequence continues at coordinate 1,344,360 of OX451413.1, forward strand.
TATATTAAAAACGAGCTAAGTACAAGGAAGAATGAATTTCAGCACAAAAATTTAGCGCGAGCTTTCTACAACAAGAGCATTTGCGAATTAGATTACAAGAAGCACGAGAATGCTCTTTTGGATGCATTTTTGAGCCTAATATTTTCAAAAGACCTGAATTCGGATAAGTATATGAGCTTGGTGATGGATATCAAAGCGAAGGCGTTGAAATGTGATGAGAAAAACGATGAAAGTGGTGATGATGACGATGATGATAGAAATGATGATATACAATTACTAACGGTGTTAGATGCTTGCAAAATGGCGATGGATCAGAAACTCTATGGTGATTTGACACATTTTTTTAAGGATGTTACATTCAGGTATGGTGATTTGTTTTATATTACTTTTTTCTTGCTCAAATGTCCGTCAAATGTATATCGCTAGCAGTACTCTGGGCAGTTAGGGTGCGTTTCCACAGAAGCGGAGCTATGCGGAGCGGAGCGGAGACGTGTAGGAATCGTCCAATCACAGACGAGACGAGTGACGCGATGAGGATTTCAACCATTGTGATTAGTCGATTCTTGCACGTCTCTGCTCCGCTTCGCCCAGCTCCGCTTCTGTGGAAACGCACCCTTAGCCCCGCTACCAACCATGCTGGCTGGCTAATTTGTAGAAAAACAAGTAATAAGTACTGTGAAGAGCTGACGATGAGCTCTTCTAAGAAATCAAACTACGTTACGATTTCTTTACGTTTATTTTGACTGAACGTGTTTACGTTTCTTCCACTAAACAAAAAAAAAAAAAAAAAACTTAATACAGAATATTTGACACCTCGTTCGAAACTTGCCTGACTGTTCGAATGCGACCAGCGCTAATCTATTGCCAGTCTGCACTACATAAGGTCGACTTCAGCGGACAACCTTTTCCGTACTTACCTACTCTGCATCGGATCGGAACTACCGCCCCAAACACTTTCAAAAACAACTTATTGTTTCGGTCGTATGAGGCCATAATGTTAACTGTGTCTAAACAAAGTAATATTTCTTTTTCTGTGGCAAATATTCTTACCACAGCATGAATTGCACAAATTAAATGGAATCTTTTACTTTCCCGATATACAGTGGCCTCCAAAACTTAGTTGACATTTTTCCACTCCAGCTGTGATGCCACATTGTTATTTGACAAAAAAAAGGGTGTCTGTAAAGTCGGTTTACGGACGATAATTTTACGTGATAACGATGGAGTGGAAGAGAGATAGATGCGTCACAAGCCGAACGCTTAGGCCGATCGTGCATCTTATGCTTGTTCCGCGCTCTCGCTTGCACGCTTGGCTCAGGCGGAACGTGACAATGAGTCATGCTTTTTCGTCCGTGCAGCTGGCGTTCATCGATTTATAAGACGTTATCACGTAAAAAAAGGTACTCCTAAGGATTTACTTGGTAATTTCTTTATGATAGGTCCAAGGTAGTTGACTTAATAAATAACAATGTTAAAGGAATTCAAACATTTGGATCACTAGAACTTCAAATCATGATATGACGTCACAGCTGAAGTGGAAAAATGTCAACTAAGTTTTGGGGACCACTTTACATCCAACTTGCAACACTTCAGATCAGTCATAAAGTTTGAATCGGGCGGTAGCTCATAGTAGATCCCACAATAGAATTTTACATTTTATTTTTCAGTTTACTTCTAAAACATGAGCTTGAGATGTACTGCAAGTTATGGCCGTCCATAGCCCCGGTGGCCGGAGTTTGGCAGTCCCTAAACTCATTACTGAATGGCAGAAAAGAGAAATGGATGACAGGTATTAAAAACCTATTTATAACTCTACAAAGATCTTTTGGCGCGTGGCCAAAATCGGAACTAATGCCGCCATCTTGTTTTTCCCATACATTTCGCACAGAGGGTTTTGAAGATCCGAGGCATACCTACCGGTCCGCCATTTTGATTTTTTTTTCACAACGTTGATCAACTTTGACCGTTAATGTGTCGGAAACGTGACGCTTTACGAGATGACCTATCGGCTTCATGCGTGGCCGCCATTTTGACGGCCACGCATTTTTTTTTATAACTGATGAAAATTTAACATGTACTGCGTAACAGATTGTGTGTTGATGTGACTGGCACCCAATAGGTTTAGGTAGGTAATACGGGCTGGTGTCCTCAACTCCACGTCAATGCGCGCATTTTGCGTACGGGTGGGAAAATCGATCATTCGATCCACCCCAGCTCCTCAAGGAAGGCCAGCAACGCCTTGATGTTACTGACCGTCTCACGTAGGGTACCTGGGTTACCGAAGTATTTTGCCCTGTAAGTGGCGACCACCGGGCAGCTTAGAAGCACATGTGCCGCTGTCTCGTCATCCTCCATGCAGGCTCTGCACAGCGGACTGTCTGTTACTCCTATGACAAAGAGGTGTTTATACCCAATAGGTTTACTATACTATAAATGTATTGTTATTTTCAGTTGAAGACCCGGAGTCACTTCTGTGGACATTACTAGATGTGATATCTGTCACTCCCGCGGCAGTAAGAACGATACACAGCGATTATTTTAAAGTTATAGTCGTTAGTTTATTGGAAAGGATCGATAACATGCCTGTGAGTATAGATTTATTATGCAGCTTCCAATTAAATTAGCTGGCGAAACTCTGCAGGCTTTATGGGTATCGATATCTGAACACGATAAAGTAAAAAAAATAAAAAGATTTGATGTATTTTTGGGGGCCAACGACCGCTTTTAGTGTTGTTAGTTGAAGTATGAGTTAAGCAAATATGTTTTATCGTGTTTAGATATCGATACACATCACATTTGTGAAGTTTAAATATAACCCTTTATCCGTGCGCGTCTGTGTTGCCGCCCGGAGTGGGCGGTTAATCACTGTTATAGGTTTTAACGTAAATTTGTTTATAAAAACTGTATGTATCGCGCTCAAACTTGTACAGAGACTAGAAGACAGAACAAGAAAGATATATTGTCTCTGTCAAGTATTTAAAATGAATGAAAGACGCGTAATGAACCGAAAAAAACTGGCTCCGCGCCAGTCGGCCATTTTTTCCGCCCGAGTTTTTTCGGCGCACGTGTAGATGTGTAAATACCCTCATGGCAAAACTATACTAATCCCTATATAATCTGTAAGCTAATTTAATAAAAATTCCAACGACATTACTTATAGAGCCTATAGTAACTTACGAGATATCGACGTTTTAATCAGACGCGCCGTAAACGATCCGTAATCGCGCCGTAATTGCGCGGGGTGCCGTCACAGATGTGTGATAACGCGCAATATGGCCGCAACAGATGAAGGGATAAGAAAACTCTTTTTTAAAACAGATATTTCAAATGACCATAGTAAGTGCTGTCGATGACCAATTAAAAAAAAAAAAACGTTTACAAATGTATTCGTCTTTTATTTTATCATGTTAAGATAACGATTCCCATCACATTTGTGAAGTTTCTGTATTTTGTTCTCTTGTGTTTTGTTGGGTTTTTCGTGCTGTCATTCGTGGACATTTGACAGCCGTTTCGGGTAGTCAGAAGCCAGACAGTCTGACGACAAGTCTTACCAAGGGCTATCGTATTACCCAGTCCCAGTTACTGGGTAATACGATACCGATGTGGAGGTCAAATAGGCAGTTGCTCTACGTAAAATACTGGTATTCAGCTGCATCCGATTAGACTGGAAGCCGACCACAACATCGTTGAGAAAAAGGCTACGCATGATGACGAAACCTCGGAGCTGCACCAGAATTGCGTAACAAATTTTCAATCATAATCTGAATAATTTTGAAGGACATAGCTAATCCATTGCTTCATATGTTAACCCTTAACACGTTCAACGCCACGGAATAAAATGATAAATTTCCATTCAGGCCATGTCTGACAATGTTGGGCGACACCAGTATGTTCCGTTCGGGCCGTGGAGGACAATGTTGTCCGACAGTCAGACCTATGTCTAAACGTCTCTTCTGAGCCGTAGGTCAAGAATACAAGGCAATATTGTACGCAGCATGACCTGCGCGACCTCCTAGAACAGTGTGATCACATCAGCAGTCTAAAAATATATACAGCGTGTAACGGAAGGGGGGTATCAACCCTGAAGGAGGTGAATGTGCTCATGAAACTCAACAGCTTTCCCCAAAGAACATAGGTCGAAATATGAAAAAAAAATTTGGCCCTCCCTTACAAAACTGACTACCAGCTGATTGATTTACTATGGGAGGGCCAAATTTTTTTTTCATATTTCGACCTATGTTCTTTGGGGAAAGTTGTTGAGTTTCATGAGCACATTCACCTCCTTCAGGGTTGATACCCCCCTTCCGTTACACGCTGTATATGTTAGAAAGTTATGTTTGTTTTTCTGATAATGTTCTTGCATTAATAAAACAAAAAGTCGATTTTTTGTCAATTTTAAATGTTTTGTGTGGCTTATGGGGAAAGTTAAGTGTCCCCCAGCAATGTCCGACATGGCGTGGAACGTGTTAACCACCTACCACCGCGGTCCCTGAGACCGCAACGTATTTTTGCATTCAAATATTTCGATGTGTAAGTGTCGTAGGACAGTACGCGTCTATATACCTTTTCTACACATTCTTTATTTAGGAAAAAAACAACAGTCACAAAATGCATTAGTGTGTGTAATGAAAGTAAACTTACCTTAACCTTTATTTGCTAGTTGCCGTTGCGGTCCCAGGGACCGGTGGTAGGTGGTTACGGGTTAAAAAAAAAAAAACCCAACAATGTAAATAACGCAATGTTGAAAATATACAGCGTGTAACGGAAGGGGGGTATCAACCCTGAAGGAGGTGAATGTGCTCATGAAACTCAACAACTTTCCCCAAAGAACATAGGTCGAAATATGAAAAAAAAATTTGGCCCTCCCATAGTAAATCAATCAGCTGGTAGTCAGTTTTGTAAGGGAGGGCCAAATTTTTTTTTCATATTTCGACCTATGTTCTTTGGGGAAAGTTGTTGAGTTTCATGAGCACATTCATCTCCTTTAGGGTTGATACCCGCCTTCCGTTACACGCTATATAACAAGTAAGAAATAAATGTAAAGCAAAGGCTATTAAAAATAAATACACCCCACAGTGAAACAAGGTCTCTGATCATGTCAGAGGAACCGATAGGTTGGCTAGCTCGCGGGCCGGGCCTTGCGTCCAGACAGAGAAAAAAAAAAAAATAACGCAATGAATGTTGTTGAACTGTCAAAATGAAAACCACTGCTACTGTTAGTGCATGAAGACTCGAGAAAAGGAGTCCAAACTCTAGGGCATCGCATACGGAAAATTTGTCTCGAAAAATTCTTAGAGCAATAGTTCTAAAACCAGCCGCGCTGCATTACGTAGTGTACCGAGTGAATTCTCTACCTTGGTAACTAAAGCCCCGGATACACTAGGGAACATTTTGTCCCGCAACATGACGCGCAACACAAAATATACGTGACGCTGCAACGTTGCATAGTGTCCCGCAACATGACCCACAACATTTTACGTGACGCGGGACATGTTTCTTGCTCCCGCTCCGAGAGCGAGCGCACGGCGCGACATTCTCTCGGGACATTCACGAAGTTGCCGAGCGCCATGTTCCGCAACATGTTGCTCCATTTGTCCCCTAGTGTATCCGTGGCTTTAGCGACCTCAGCGCACTCTGCCCGCCAACGTAATTTTTTCAAATTTCTGGCACAACTCTAATGTACAGAGTTTGGACTGCTTATCTATAGTCTTCATATGTTAGTGTCTGACCCTGGCTATGTTTTTAAAAGTTCATGTCGTTTGTTTTCAGGAGGCAATTTCTTCAGACATCAGGGTAGCGCAGACAATATTATTATACCTGAAAGTTGAGTATGATATCGCTGAGGCAAGCACCAAATATGGGTGGAAAGCTACTGAAGCTGTAAGTGTAATAATCATTATTCTTATTTATTTACCATTTATGTACAGACGCCAGCACATCAAGCTACCCGAAACTGTCAGATTTTCCCAATCAACTTTGAACCTTATGCTTTAGCGCTAAAGTTGAAAATCTATTAAAGAAATCTGACAGATTGTAGTAGCTTGATGTGCTGGCGTCTGTGCACACACACATATACAACATTATTTAATTCTAATGACACATGAGCAGTGGTGGTCCAGTGGTAACGGCGACTTACGAGTTGTAGGTCGTAGGTTCGAACCCATACAGGCGCTTTGCATTGTGTAAATTATTTCATTATCACTGCTCTCAAAACGGTGACGGAAAACATCGTGAGGAAACCGGCATGTCCTAGAACCAAAAATTCACAGACCTCAGATCTCTGACATCTACCAACCCGCACTGGGCCCGCGTGGTGGATTACGGACCACTCCCTCTCACAGAGAGGAGGTCTGTGTCCTTGCAGTGGGAACATTGTCCCTACAGAGCATGATTTTTCATATCGGCTTAAAAAAATACATTAGCCTGCAAATGTGATGCCATTTCTCGAAAAAATATTTAGAAAAATCATAACTCAATAGAAACGTATGTTTTTGTGTATTTTTTTGCAATTATTAACCCCCCTTACCCCTCGTCAGCAAAAGTAAGCAAATCTATTACCCCCCCCCACCCCCCTTCTTACGTAAACATTGGTAGGTAAATGCATTTTTCAATGTGTTGTTATTTCTTTATTCATTGATGAGCCTGCTGCTCTTATAACTATTTATTTAATTATTTCCGGGAATCCCTGAGAATGCGTTTCGTTTTCAAGCATAGACAAGTAGGGTTGCCATAATAGTATGTGTTCGAACCAAAATTGACTAAATTTTGTAGCAAATCCGAAAAAGTGAAGAAATAAATACTGCTGACTTAATTACCATCCAGACCCCCCCCATCCCCCATGTCATCAAATATAAGCAAAGCAAAGACCCCCCCGACCCCCTGTAGTACTTACGTAATACTCGAATGGCCCCTATGCCACATCATGCATTATAATGTGAATCTGTGCTACGTGGCATAAATGAAATTACAGAATTACACGTAAAATGACAAATATGAACATGAACTTACCTCTACTAATTATTTCGACACTGAAAAATTCAATTTTATAATTTTTTTGCGATTATTATACGACGCGCAGCTCGTTAATCGTATTCAAAGTACCTACCGATTTGAAGCAAACATAAATAAATGTTTATTCAGATCTATCCAAAATATCTGGTACTAAATTCGAAACTCAAATACATAATAGTTAATCTTGTCAACACTAGATCACGCTACTTGGATCGATTTTTAAAATATAAGACGTTTTTCCGTATGTCCCATATGTGGGACACTATGCGCTGTAGGGTTAAAAGCTGTTGTACTGTAATATTGGATTACATCTGCCTACCTATGAAAGGATACAACGTGTAACGTTAAATGCGCAAAACCTCAGACACCCCAACTGATTTTTAATTCAATTGACCTATTTCAGAGAGAAAATAAGTAATTAAAAAAATTGTAAAGGTTTTATGTGCTGTTTTAGTTTTACTGGTCATTCTGATCGTTTCTTGCGTCTGCGACGACGCTTTATCGAGGGAGGATTCGTCACCGGGCCGCTGCGCCGCGCTGACATTGGCTTGCTTGACCTATTAATAAATAGACACGGCAACGTTTTTAATGAAGCTTTTTTTTAAAATGTGACCTATATTAAAAAGTGGTTCAATTAACTCTGCTCGTTATTCTGATCAAACTATTTTCAGGTTTTGCGCATTTAACGTTACACGTTGTATAAGGCTGATTTTATATTTCAGAGCATAGACCCCGATATGTCGCAAGCGATGCGTACGATTGCTCAAGAGCATGTTGCGTTGCAGAGAGCACTACAGGCAGTGGAAATATGGACGGAATTAACTGTTGTTATTGATACAGGTATTTTTTTTATAGAATAGAATAGAGGGGCTCGTGGCTAAGTAATAAGAGGGGCTCGTGGCTAGTTAATAAGAGGGGCTCGTGGCTAAGTCGTAAGAGGAGCTCGTGGCTAGTTAATAAGAGGGGCTCGTGGCTAAGTCATAAGAGGGGCTCGTGGCTCGTTAATAAGAGGGGCTCGTGCCTAAGTAATAACAGCCGCACGGGTCGATCGATCAGGTTAAGCTACGCTTGCCGCGGTTGGTCCGTGGATGTGTGACCATCTTCACATAACAAGACCCCTCCGTGCCTCGGAAAGCACGTTAAGCCGTTTGTCCCGGCTGTCACTCGTGGATCTTTGACAGTCGTTACGGGTCGTCAGTAGCCCGAAAGTCTGACAACCAGTCTTACCAAGGGGTATCGTATTACCCAGTAACTGGGTTGTGGAGGTCAGATAGGCTGTCGCTCCGTGTAAAATACAGGTATTCAGCTGCATCCGGTTAGACTGGAAGCCGACCCCAACATAGTTGGGAAAAGGCTAGGCACATGATGATTTCGCTCCAACAGGCTTCACTCAGCAGAGCAGTCAAGTGATGGTCCAATGATACCTCGACTTAACAGTTGTAGATCGTGGGTTGGGACCACGGCAAGCGCTTTACTATTTCATTTACTTTTCTAATTTAATTTAGTGTTCTGTGTCTTGTAATGTTAATTACTTTGCATACCTTGTATTGTATTCAGTCAAGTATTTTCTGACTGAACAGACAGCTGTGGTGCTGGGGAGTTTGTTGCGCTTCTTCTTCTTCCCAGCGAAAGCACTAGGAAGTGGTGAAGGGCGGGCGTTTTGGGGGACTGTCTTTTGTAATAGTGCTGATTCTCATCCTAGTTTGAATAAATGACTTTTGATTTTTATTATGTCTAATTTATTTCATCACCACTTCTCTCAAAACGGTGAAGGAAAACATCGTGAGGCAATCGGCATATCCCAGAACCATGTGAAATCTGCCAAACTACACTGAACTCGCGTGCTGGATTACGGCCCACTCTCTCTCACCGAGAGGTGTGTGAAGCAGTAGGAACATTATACACTGATTTTGCAAAGGTTTTACTCTCTGAACGCCTGATATTAGTAAGGCTTGTCAAAATATACAACGTGTAACGTTAAATGCGCAAAACCTCAGACACCCCAACTGATTTTTAATTCAATTGACCTATTTCAGAGAGAAAATAAGTCATTAAAAAATTGTAATGGTTTTATGTGCTGTTTTAGTTTTACTGGCCATTCTGATCGTTTCTTGCATCTGCGACGACGCTTTATCGAGGGAGGAGTCGTCACCGGGCCGCTGCGCCGCGCTGACATTGGGTTACTGGACCTATTAATAAATAGACACGGCAACGTTTTTACTGAAGATTTTTTGAAAAATATGACCTATATTAAAAAGTGGTTCAATTAATTCTGTTCGTTATTCTGATCAAACTATTTTCAGGTTTTGTGCATTTAACGTTACACGTTGTAGACGTAATTTATAATTACACTTACAAATTAAATACTTTCTTTTCAGTGGCAAACAAACAATTTCTCCGGCCCGCGCTTCAGTTAGCACAGATATTGGTCCAACAACTGCTACATTTTAGCAGGACTGCGCACGCGCTGCAACTCGCGCACATATGCTGCCAAGTAGCCAAATATGTTGATGAGAAGTACGTATTAAGTTAATTTTACTATTTTAGTCGTTACTAGCTTCGGCCCGCGATTTAGTCCCCGTAAGATTTCTTGTTCCCCCCCCCCCCCCCCCCCATTGCATTGCATCGTATTGTCTGCCCGCGATTTTTTTCTCGCGTTCTTTCTTACTTTTTAGGGTCCCGTACCTCAAAAAGGAAAAACGGAACCCTTATAAGATCACTTCTTTGTACGTCTCTCTGTCTGTCTGTCAAGACTCTTTTTCTCAGGAACGCGTGAAGTCATCAAGTTGAAATTAATATCAAATACTCAGGATTGCAATCCCTTGAAGCAGTGAGAAAAAACAAACTTCTAAGTCAACGCAAACAAAAGATACGGGCGTTTATGTTCCGTTTATGTCGCATATTTTGCCCTTCATAAGGGAATCAAAACCTATAGGGTACTTCCCGTTCACCTAGAATCATGGAATTTGGCAAGAAGCCATGTCACGTAGCACAAGTAAAGGATCCACTGAGTGGTGGCTTTTGCGTATTTTGCTCCGACGTGCCACAGATATGGCCACTCGAGTTCCACTTTAGTTCAGCAGCTGTGCGGCCAGTATACGCTATTTGTAGATTTTGCCCGCTTTTAGATTCCTTTTATCTAAAGAAAAAAATGGATGCTTTTCCCAGATTTTTTGTGAAAAACTGTCGGTATTTCAAAACGTCGATTGAAAAATAAATAAGCCCTAATTTAAATAAGGCAGATATGATTAACAGATATGCTACTCTTAGGTTTTGCGATTAGCGATTTAGTAATTTTTCGTGTGTTCGATTCAAATCTTAACACCACATAATTTTAATCGCTTTTCGAAAGCTCGATATACAGGATGTCCCTGGAAGTGTGGATCAAATCGAATAGGGGCGTCGGCAAGCTCATTTCCAAACGTTTTAACCCTGAGAAAGACGGTGCAACCGAATAAAATTTTTGCTCGAAAATTGAATAATTTTTTTACCAGAACGTAGAAAGAAAGAAAAAAAGTAAATACATTTATTTAAATGATAAATGATTTATTTTCTGTAAGTAGGTTTGTACAAACACTTTTACATGTCAATCATATTTTTTTAAACTAGATGAGGTCGGCGTTTCCTATCTGACTACTCTGAGAAGAAAGGCCGAAACAAACTCAGAGGTCACAGTCTCTTTTAAAGTCCAGACATAATCTTGGTCAGATCATGTGATCATGTGTTTAGCACAGACTATAAGACACACAGTACACCTGAGACATACATCAGATAAAAAACAAATAAAAATCAAATAAAAAAGTTTAAAGTCCGATGTAAGAAATGAAACAGGAAAGTGTGCCTTTGCAGTAAATGTTTAACCCTTAAATGCATGATTTATTATATCGTATTGCAAAAAAAATGCTATTGTATAGGTATTTATCTATAAAAAAAATAAAGAATATATTATAATTATATAATAATATTAATATTCATAGAGTAAATATATTGTTTTGACAAAAAGAGCTGCGTTCAGAAACTCACATCTATCACATTCTTAAAAAAAATAAATGACGTGCTTTGTTGCCATATGGCAACATTATGCATTTAAGGGTTAAATTTCTTATTGAACACGTGTTTTCTAGCTGCGTAAAAGTACTACCGCAGGAAAGGTCCACTCTTTTTTGATTTTTGAACCGTAAAAAAGTCCACCGATATTCTTAGGGTTAAAAAGTTTGAAAATGTCCTTGCCCACGCCCCTATTCGATTTAATCCATACTTCCAGGGATACCCTGTATATTTAGCGAAAATGCTTTATCTCTCAGCCAAACAATTCCGCATCGTTAGAAAACGCAATTTTTAAACAGTTCACAAACGGAACGGGTCGTAGAAACGTGTGATTTTGCTATTGTGAACAAACGCACAGCTCTTGCCTTTAGAACTTCGTATCAGTCTTCCAGAAAGCGAATAAATCCCTATTCTCAGAAACTAAAAGTAGCATGTCTGCTAAGAACCTAAATTACTTCTCTTTGCACGAGTACACTTATATTAAGGTGACTGGTAATTAGTGATCGATACATAAACACATGATTCTACTCATGACAACAAACAACTTTTACTATCGGACCAAATCCGAAATCGCGAAAAAAAAAATCAGCTGTTCCCTACATTTATGTTCGTACGAGTCGTCAAAATGTACGGAACAGCTGATTTTTTTTTCGCGATTTCAGGTTTGGTCCCATAGTAAAAGTTGTTTGTTGTCATGAGTAGAACCATGTGTTTAAGTATCGATCACTAATTACCAGTCAGCCTATATAATATTTTTGGGTCTTGTACAAAACGGTTAGAAACAGGACTCCATTACTAAGTCTACGCTGTTTGTCTAACGGTTAGTCGTTCGTATTCTATCAAACACGCCAGTTTCCGCCTGGCCGAAGATTCGCTCACTTTTTGGCCGAAACCGAGACTGCGGCCGAAACCTTTATTTTTTGGCCGAAACTGGCTAAAACCGAAACCGGTTCGGTCGGTCACTATTGACTATCACAAAACCGCACAAAATTACAAAAACTAGGGAACCAGAGCTTTGCCTTAAAAACTGTCAGCGTGTTTGCTAAAAGAAATAATAAAAAAATAAAATATGTTTGCACCACCTTTTGTCTTCTGTCTAACCCTTAGAATACAGGCGTGATAGTCCACCATTGTTTATGTCCATAGAGAAATCTACCTCCGCAACGCAGGCGTATTAATCTCCCACATGGACAAGCCTAGCGCTCCACTGCAAGATATAATATCTCAAGCTACAGAATACTGGCCAGACATCATACAAGCTGTGGACAGCTTGGAAACTGCTGTTGTGTTCCTGTGTGACGCCGCTGTAAGTAGCTTTATACGACCTGGTCACGGGACGTTCTCTGCAGCGAAAATTCGCGCGGTGCGAACGGCGAAGCGTCTTGCGACCAGAACAAATGTAAAGAAATGTACAGACGACAGCACATCAAGCTACTACAATCTGTCAAATTTCTTTAATATATTTCCAACTTTATCGCCATGGCTAGTACAGACGCCAGCACATCAAGCTACCCGAAACTATAAAATTTTCCCAATCAACCTTAAGCTTTGTCGGTAAAGTTGAAAATCTATTAAAGAAATTTGACAGATTGTAGTAGCTTGATGTGCTGGCGTCTGTACCTTTTTATAATATTGGTATAATATTATACCCTATCAGAAAACCAGCGCTACGAAATTTATTTTTTAAATGTCGCAACATCATGCTGAGATAGGAGACTTTTGGCCATGTATAGGACTTTCTGTTTCATTTATCTTTTTGTTACTTTAAAAAAAATATACAAAATTATTTTTAGTATACTGCAAACCTGAATATAGTTTGTTCAGAATAAGTAACTGAATCGATTCCAATAATTTTTACACCATGTTATATTTTGACCCAAAAATATTTAAAAATGGTAACAAGTTGGACACCGAGCGACACAGTATTTATATCCGCAATCATATGCGCACAACACAGGTCATAGCCGGTCGGCCGGCGGCGCGTGTTAAGTGGTAACCAACTTTTTGTACGGACATCCAGGTAACATAACAAGCTTATAACTTTGTGATTTTTCATGATACAGTTTTGAAATTTTATACATAGATTCTTTACATAAAAATACTATACAAGTGTTTCGGGTTTGCCATATACTAAAAATAATGTTGTATATAATTTGGTATTTATTTTTGACTGTGTTTAGTTTAGTTTGCCATTTTCCTGTACGAGACGCAATAAATACTTGATTCTTTCTTTATACATTTATTTTCAGATATATTACAGTAAAATCGGAACAGTGGGTCTTTCAGCCAAGTTGTTGCAGTTAGCTCAAAGTAGATTATTGAAATCGTACGAGAAATATTCTGATATCAATCGTAAGTATTATTTATTTACCTACATTGAAGTTGAAAGGAGGGTGCTGTACTTGTATGTATGGTGCAAATTGTAAATATAAATTGGTTATTAATTAATAAATAGCGTGGTTTGTGGCTAAGTAATAAGAGCCGCACGGGTCGATCGATCAGGTTACGCTACGCTTGCCGCGGTTAGTCCGCGGATGGGTGACCATTTTTACATGCCGAAATCCCCTCGTGGTTTTTATGTATTTGTCTAGTGTTTTATTTTTTTTGTTAATTTTTATCATCGTCGTGTCAACCAAAGCACCTGCCATCTAATCTCTTCACCGCCCTTGGTTGACTGGTAGAGAATGCCTAAGGCATTAAGTCCGCCTTTGTATATAATATTGACACTGTATATTGTACAATACTTGACATCTATTCTTACTTTTTACCCGACTACAGTCGGTTATTGATATGCTTAACACTAAACCATAGTTTGACATCTTTGGTAAACTGATTATGTTTTATGATATTATTTTTAACTGCCACATCTGGAAACCTGTAAGTTTGATATGTAATTTATGTAATAATACCTAATTTTAATTTGTAATTTGTAATTTATTATTTTATATCATGTATCAAACATTTGCACGCCACAACTGGCAGAATGTGATGATACCACTGACTTATCCTAAGACCATAATTAGTACCATATTCTTACAAATAAATGATTATTATTATTATTATTATTGTACCTTTTGTGCGAGAAGTTTAAATAAATAAATAAAGCTCGTTAAGCCGTTGGTCACGGCTGTTATTTTTGATCTTTGACAGTTTGTTTATTTGTTAGAATATTACTGTTATTAATCGTCGTCTGCCAGCCTTTCCCCAACTACAGGGTGAAATCCGCGAGTTGACAAATTTTTTTTATTATTTAAATTGAAGCTTTTTTACCTCACTAATAGCTTGGTATAAACAGTTTTTTAATATTTTTAAAAATTGAAAAGATATGAGCGTTCAAAACTCTCAATTAGACAGAGAGGGAAATACTGAATTGTGACGTCATAGTTCAGTATCGCCATATAAATTACATGCAAAACTTCGTTTTGCGAGAAAGATATAGACAAAAAGTTTCTATAAGTTTTTTATTTTTCGACCGATTTCAAATTTGATTTCGAATTCTATTATTGTATTACATGTGTGGATATATTATCTACTAGAATATATAGTATTCAATATCATGCAACTACCCAATTGAAAACATGCGACAAATGGAAATGGGAGATTGTACTCATCATTATGAACAACTTTTACTATGGGACCAAACCTGAAATTGCGAAAAAAAAAATCAGCTGTTCCCTACATTTTGACGAGTTATGCGAACATAAATGTAGGGAACAGCTGATTTTCTTTTTCGCGATTTCAGGTTTTATCTCATAGTAAAAGTTGTTCACAATGATAAGTACAGTCTCTCATTTCGATTTGTCGCATGTTTTCAATTTCAACCTGTATATTGGGGTCGGCTCCCAGTCTCACCGCATGCAGCTGAATACCAAAATTTTACATGAAGAGACTGCCTTTTTTTTTTTTTTTTGAGTATGTGGGACTCCCTGCCAGTGTGGCAGTATACCCACTAAAACTCAGCGGTGTTCCCTCATCGCCTTGATGGGGGGGTCATGGGAATCCGGCTCAGCCTTTGCGTCCACAATCCCCCCGGCGCCTGCCCGCCTAGCTGGCGGGCCCTGCATGTCCCCCCGGGTGGGGGGCTACGGGATGGGCCGGGAACACCTGGCCATTCCCGTCCGGCACTGGTGGAAGCCTTTGCAATGCAGGCGAGGGTGATACCCCCGCACCCGTCGCCTGCTGGCTTCCACCTGGGAGGAGTCGGAGATGACTGTCATACTGACGTCTTCTTCGACCCCTCCTCCGCCTTCGGAGCGGCGCCGCGAGAGGGTCTTCCTCCCGCCGCACGCGCTCCGCCGCCTCCTTCTGGGACATGACGTGTTCGCAGAAGGAGGCGACTGCCGCCCAGGACCCCTCGTCCCCCAGCATGGCGTTGACAAGGCCGGGGAGCGAGAGGTCCGTTCCGATCGCCGCGGTGAGACTGTGGCGCGGCCCAGACCACGACGGGCACACCTCGAGAGTGTGCTGCGCCGTGTCCTCCGCCGCGCCACAGCCG